>LPNX010063184.1:735648-762667 GCA_001517045.1 Pseudotsuga menziesii | reverse complement strand
TTGCTTCCCGTTTTTGTCTTCTCCACGTTTTTTGGTTGGCCGTAGTGCCCAATTCGTAGTGAGCCATTTTTCCTGCTGTGGTCTGCGTCTGAATTTCCCATGTTTGCTGGCTGAGTTTTCCGTATTGTGGACAGGGGATTGTTTCCATCATCCATTGGGAGTTGTGGCTGCTGAGGTACCCTGGTTTGGGTTGCAGCTGAGTTTTTTTGGCCACGATTAGGGCCAAAACCCACTCTGAGTTGCCTTGTAGGCTGGAGTGGTGTCTCACCTTTTGTTTGGGGACTGTCACTGGTTGTTATGACTTCTTCACAGAGCTGTGAAGGGATTGTTTGGCTGCTGGTATGCAGTGGTTGAACCTTGGACTGTGCTGGCTTGGCTTGTCTGTGGAAAACCTGTGAAACCCAGCAGTGTTGGTTTGCTGTTATGTGTCCCCTTGGCTATGTGTAAGCCTGCAATTTGACCCTTATTCCGGAGGAATCATGCCCAGCTCGGGGGTGGCAGCGTTGCTGAGAGATTGATGAGCAAGCTGGCCTATGGTTGGGTGGAACGTTGCAGCGACGTAGCTGGTTGCGAGTGAATTCTTCATCAAGAGATAAGTGCTGCTGGTTATTCCATCTCTGCAAATTTTATATTGATGTTAAATGAATTATAATGAACATGGAGATTGCTGGAATGTGTGTGTTTGCTTCTGCTGTATGATTGAAGATAAATGCATCTATGTATGCTTAATTCCAGCATTTGTTTTCTGTTTATGTTCATTGGGCATCTTACCCGGCTGTGTTGTTGTGTACGTCGCGTCATCTTCGCCGGTTGAGGGACGGGGACGCGACACCACCATTCTAGCGGTTGTATTTACAGTCTATTCTATTTCTGCTATTTAATAGAATATGTGTTTGCTATATCTCTGTTGTTATTTCAAAATGTCTGTGTTTATGATGGTATATATGTTATTTAATTTCATTCCCACATAAATCCAGATCAATGGTATCAGAGAAATCTCCTCTTTAATTGTTTCTCGGTGCATGTCCCTGATGAGGTCAAGGTATAGATATTTTGGTATTGAACTAGTTTCACATGGGTAAGATCACTCTCTTTCCCCCAAATGGCCTCCCATGGAAGAAGAAAAGAGAGACGAAAGAGAAATACATCCTATCAAGTCTCTTCTCGAGGAATCCCTCGAGCGATAGAGGAACGCGATGACAGATAGTTTCTCCTATATCCTTCTATGAATGCCGACAATGGCGAATGCACCTTCAACAAGCAAGCGTTTCGGAGATGAAACCCCATTCAAGGTACAAGTTAACTTTGATATTCATTTATTTGAAGGCTAGATCGATGCAGATGCTATAGATAATTGGTTGAATGTTCTAGAAGGGTATTTCTTTTTCCACAATTTCTTTGATAGGGAAAAGATCAAATTTTATCTCCTTAAGGCAGTCCCCCATGTCCAAAATCGGTGGGGTACTTCTTGGGAGAAAAACCCATCAGACAAGTCTGGAATGTTTGAGACAAATCCCACTTGGGCCTCTTTCATAGATGTCATGAAGGAACAATATTACCCTGTGAGAAACTATGATGACCAATACACAAAATGGATCATTCTATGTCAAGAGAGGGACCAAACGGTGTCAAAGTACACCGACAACTTTCATACCTTGCGTACAAAGTTGGGTATCAAGGACTCTAAGTGACACCTGATACTGAAATATCGTAGTGGCCTACATCGATACATCCAAACCGAGATGGACTTCCTCAACATCTCTTCACTTGGAACTTCCTATCGGCATGCTGTCAAAATCGAGGAGAAATTTCAACATAAGAACAAGCAAAACTTTTGACCTGCGAACACATTGCAGAAGAAAGGAAAGGGAAACCTTGTCCCATAGAACACAGGACAAGGAAAGGAAAACCAGTCCCCTCCACAAGAAAAGAAGTGGAATGGAAAGACAAATAAGGACACGGAGAAGTGGTGCAATTTACATAAAATCCCCTAGCACAACACTGATGAATGTCACTCACACCAGGCATTCATGGTTGAGATAAAATATTCAGAATGAGATCCCAATTCCGATTCAAAACCCAATGTCATAGCCACAGACCATGGGAAGGATATCATTGATGTAGACCCCAATGTCACTGTTGCTACCACACATATTCAACCAAAGGAGCTTGAGGAGTCAAATGTAGAGGAGCTCCTCTTCCACTCGCAGATGTGGGTGAAGGGAATCCCACTACATTTTTTTGTTGATAATGGTAGCCAAAAGAACCTGATATCAACAGAATTCATTAAGAAATTGGAGCTTCCAATAACACCACACCTGCAACCCTACAACATTGGTTGGCTAATCCAAGATGAGGTATCTACATTACTCAACAATTCCTCCTACCATATGGCATCGAGCCTTTCAAAGATGAGATATTGTGCGATGTGGCCCCACTTGAAGTCTGTGATGTTCTTTTAGGAAAACCATATATGTGGAAGTGCCATGTTGTATATGAGTCGCAACCTCACATTGTTGTTGTAAAATTGGGAGGACAAATCTATAAGATACGAGAGACAGTTGCACCCACCACAGTCTCGTAGGGTAGAAAGGTAAGCTCCCACACCAGAAAATTGTCCCTCTTCACAATTTCATCTGAGGATACAATCATATCATAGAGACCTCGACACCCTCTGCATAGGGTGTCTTTGCTCATCAAACACAAGAAGAAAGCATAGTCATTGTTTCCTCATCGACCCGTGTACCTCTATGATGCAAGGCCATGCATTCAAGGTGCTCTTCTAGAAATAAATCATCCATACAATGATTATAACCCGCTCGGGATGTCGAAGAAAGTCAACCTCTTCACTTCAGCAAATGTCGCAACAGGAGAACAAATCAACACACAATTCAAGATATGATACGGTATTTGACACAATGGAGACCATTGCTTCCTAAGACGGAGGATTAATCCAAATGGAGATCCGTGACGACCCACCTATTCCACTGGCTCAAAACAATTGTCCATTGTGGCAATTCCCTAGTTATTTTTCTACGATTTTTCAGATCCGAAACATCTAGGGACATTTTGAGGCCCTAAACGATGTTTTTTGACGATTTGGAGGTCAAATGGTTATCATCGTCATGCATTTGTCCCAAATATAAATATGTAAATCTTGGATAGACCTTTAAAACCTTTCCAACGGGGGCTATCGATCACCCAAATCAGAGATCGTATGCAAAAGTTATGACCCCGGTAATTTGACATTTCAACTAACCACCATGGGGTTGCAAACTTTATGATGATGCATATTCTAGGGTTATGTTTTGGACTTTTGGGGTTCCCTCCCTTATTCTTATTATAAATAGGCCCCTTTGGCCTCATTTTGTATTCATCTTGGCACGAATGAGGATAGCAGCCACATCTCTTCTCAGAGAGAGCTACCAAAATTCTAGCTGTCATATTTACAGTCTGTTCGATTTTCACTCTTTAATAGAATGTGTTTACTGTATCTCTATTCTAATTGCAAAATGTCTATGTTTATGATGGTATATATTTTATTTCATTTCGTTCCCACATAAATCCGGATCAAGAAGAGAAATTAAAACATAGAAATGGTGTCAATAATAGAGTTTTTTATGACTATCCAACATGTAAATATGTCTGGAACATGTTTATATTAAAATAGGGAGAAATCATTAGCCTTTGGAGTCAATTTGGATGCATACATGTGGTAGGATTAAATTTGAACTCAAAACCCCCCTAGGTGGACCAATGAGGTCTCAAACCATCCCAAACGGTCATGAATTCCTGTGTGAACATGGTTGGAGCATGCTAGGATATAAATGAGGTTTTGATAGGCATGGTTGAGTGCATGGGTGAGTGAGAGTGGCTCTAGAAAACAATAAATGACTAAGAAAAACCAAAAACCATGAAATACATGCACTAGCGCCTCTAGTCAAACCGTTTCCCTATTTTAAAGGATGGGGCACACACCAAGGACTAATCAATCATTAATGAGGGCACATGGGAAGAAAAAATTATCAAAAGAAAGCGCATGGGTGCAATTATGAGTCCAAAACGCCAAGGAAACCAATATTGACCAATACAACCTAGTTTTGGACCATACGATATAAGCATGAAGCTAAAGAAAATGTGTCCTAGGTGTATGACCATGGTACTAAGGTGGATTAATGCTCTAACACATACAACAAAATGAATGGTTCATTGTTGCACTATTTCCTCACATCTGAATCCCATTAATGCAACAGAAAATAGTGTCACAGACTGAAGCTCTAGAGATAACCATGAAGTTAAGTCCTCATCGGTTAGAGAAACTAGAGCAAGAATGATGCAGTTTCATCCACAACTAGCTAACCTTACACTGCAACTCCAAGAAATTAAGAAAGGGAAAGAGATTCAGAAATAACTATGGTGTACAAGGTGCATTACAGAGGGGTATGATCAAGATAATTGCCCAGCACTCATGAATTATGTTGCAGCGGGAGTGCCTAACCTGATAAATACCCAAGGGATTCCTTGGTGTAGGATATGTCAGACTCAAGGCCATTGGTTGGAAGACTTCTATGGTACTTTCAAAATATTTGAGTACAACGGCTAGTTTGTATTGTAACACAACAGAATTTGAGCCTGAAATCCAACGGATGCCATGTCTAAAATTCGAAAGACACCTGTCTGTTATTCGACAACGTCATTTTTTTTGTGTTTGGTGGGAATTCGTCTGATATTTGACCCCATGCCAAGCCCCATCAAATTTTTGACAGAGTGTGAAGCTAATATGCCAAAGTATTTCACCACTAAGTCGTCGAATTTCTGACTCCTACATTGTTGAACATCCGACATCGTCTTGTCGAAGGTGAGCCCGACTTCCTTTGTCAAATTTCAGGCATATGCCATTGAATGTGAGACTAATAGTTTGTCATACTTTCGACTCTACACCCTCGAATTTGCGATGACCCATTGTTGGATGTCTGACTCCGTATTGTCAAATTTGCAACGACCCATTGTCGGATGTCCGACCTAGCCATGTTGAAGGTGAGCCCATCCTTCATAAAATTTCCAGCTTATGCCGTTGGATTTCCGACCTCACATTGTCGAATGTCTGACCTCACATTGTCGAATGTCTGACAAGAATAATACTTACCATTGTCTCATTTACGATGAGTATATGGTTGAATTACTGACCTGACCATGTCGAATTTGAGATGACCTATAGTCGATTCCGCCTTGTCGGAGTCATGACAAAGCCGTCGAACAAGGGTTACAAGTTGTCGTAAATATGGAGAAAACCTACCGTAAGAGCTTCAGCAGTGTCATTGAATTGGCTTGATATCTGATAACAGCTTCCAATGTCGAAGATCCAACGGGGAACTATAGATTAAAAAAAAAATAACCTGGCACACATGCAAACTAAATAACGCATGAAAATATTTACATCATATTAATGCAATCATTAAAGATGGTTAAGTTAGATCCGTGCTTGGATACACCACATACATTCATAGAGAATAAAGAGTTTCCAGTAGAGACAAACTTCCATCCCACCATATCATCAGTGTGTGCCTTGAATGGTAGTTTAAACCAAGTAGGTAGATTATAAGATGCTCCCATTGAATTGCATCCTCCTTATTGTGTATGCTTCTAAGAAATGTAACACACATGCCATAATTATATATAGAATATAATGTAACCTGCATATTCAACATCATTTTAATCCTTAACATTCAGTCATTTGTTTCCTTGTAAAATATTTTTAGAACAAAACTCCCTTGCAAAAAATAAATGCTTCAATTCAATATAATTATGTATATTTCTTGTAAACCTCTTACATAAAAAGTTTTCAATTGAAGGAGAAATCTCAAGGCTTCTTCCCATTGAAATGTTATTAATGTCTCCATAGACTAGAGTAGGTTCACCTGTTTTATAGCTTTGTGTAAATATTTAAGATGCCCCTACTTTCTATGCCTTATATTCCCTATAAGGAGTACATAGTACCATATTGTTTCAAATAGGATAAAATCCCAAATATGGACTTAACACTTCCTAACTTTATTATTGTGAAACAATAATTGAACCAGACTCATTTTTGAATACTCTACAACCCAGGGTAATTGAGTTTCATATTTGTAACCATTTAAAAGAAATAAAGATAAGAATACACCAAACCCCAGACCCCCCCCAACACTCTTTTAGTTCAGAATAAAATCTGGCATTAGAAACTCTTACACACCATATTCATCAATAGGAAATTATAGTCATAACTTGTGGTAACAAATGGACCTCTGCTTGTATGCACAAAGTTTGTGCCTCCATGGTATTGCAACTTAAAAGGCATTAAGGTAATGGTTCAATTTTAAAAAAAATAAATATAAATACAAATGAGCTCAATATCAAGACAAAGGAATACTCAAATCCACCATGAATGATTATGAAATGTTCCTCCTCTCTAGAAAAATCAGGCTACTACGAATGCAATATCCTCAATAGGCTTATGAGGGGTCCTCCATCCCATTGCCTGAAACCTATAAAATAAAAATAGTTTTTTAAGAAGGATGAACAAGAAGGCCTTGGACTTGAAATCCTCAAGCTCTACTTGGAAATAATATGCAGTGATAGAAGAATAAAGGAAAATTATATTGCTACAGAAATGTAGGATTTAAATAATAATGAATAAATATGATTTGGGCCCTTTTAACATGGTGCATGATTGCATATATAAGAATCAAACTCTTCCCTAATTGCATGGATCTCTAATTTTCACATATATGATTTCATCTCTTCACTTATGTATGTGAAAATGAAAGAATACACATTAAAATGGTTATGATGGTGATTAGAAATCATTGCCATCCAGCCCAATTCTCAGTCCACATATTTGGCTTCCTAAAAGAATTAGGTTGGAAATAGTCATAGTAGTAATCATTGAAGGTATTGATCTATAAACGAATTAATCCATATATTAGTCTGATCCTTGGATTATAACAAATTTCTATAGATATGGAAGGTTGTGTTGGAAGCCAGACTTCTATGATTTCACAAAGCTATTAATATAGACTCATAATTGGGTCTAGGGAATCAGTTTGTTTGCACTTCACCCAGGGAATACTTGTATTTAATGATAATGCCATGTTTACTACCCATTTTACACATGGCTTGCCCTTCTCTCCATGATATTGCTCCACTTATTCATATCCATTCTCTATTCGCATATAACTGAACCAACTTAAAAAGCCATATTTCATTATACACACAATAGCCTGAATAGCTATTACAAACATAACTAAATCAAACTAAAGAGAAACATTTCATTATAAACACAAAAGTATAAATAACTATACAACAAGACAACTTACATGTGTCAAGATAATATGTCCACCTTGCCATGAAAGAAGGTTTTATTTCATCACCTTTACTATCTTTGCTATAAATTTTTCCATCTCATACTAAGGAAAACATATCAAATCATTAGAATAAGCCGAAACGTTTAAAAATATATATATAAACATTGACCTTACAATTTGTTTAACTGTTTTAGATTATTATGTTTAATATTTAATTGTTACTAAGCTCAAAACTAGGGTACTCTATGGGTTGCCTAAAAAAATATTTCTCAATTTTGCACACCAGTAATAAAATAACAATTTGTCTTACAATTACACATTTTAAAAAGATGCATTCTTCCTCTAAATATTAACACGTTACTTTTCTTTTTCCCTAGTTTTATCCATCTAGTTGATTAATATGTAGTATGCACACAATTTATATAGCTACATCATGTTACTAAGCTAAATACAAACTAAATTCACCTTGAAAGTTTTGTTGCTAATTAGTATAAAGTTGATAAGCTATGCACACAATTTCTATATCTAGAGGATATATTACTGGACCAAATACAAACTAAAATAACCTTGAAAATATATTGTATTTTCTCACTTCTCAGCTTCATTATCTATATGGCATGCAACCAAAGAGTGAAACCTCTACAAGGTTGCAACATTTAGTGATTAATAATCGACATCTAGTTTAAAATATAAATTAAAAGTGAAGATTTGAAGCTCTTATTTAATTAACCTCTAAACAAGTACATAATCATATTATAGTTGTGAAACTTTAAAGGAGAGTATTGCTGATTTTCTATATAGATTTTTTTAATGATTAAAGTGTAACTAAATATCATTTTCAACAAAGATTTAAGTTATTGGTTGCATCCCACAAATAAAAAAAATTAGTACAATATATATTGGAAGAAAGTGTGGCTCCTTTGCAGTTGTAGTCCTCCCTAGTTAAAAGGGCTAGTTTCAAATTCTAGTTGTTTCCAGGTGTGTCTCCTCAGTGACTACAATCCTCCCTGGTTATTGTACTTGTTCTTACATACACCTACACCCATGATGATAAAATGCCATGTATCATCAAGAGTATTGGTTTTAAGGTGGGAAGGTTATAAATCAAAGGTCTTAAATCCTAGACAGTAAAAGGGCATAATCATTAAAATATTTGAAATACTAAATGAAATGATATTTCAAAATGTCAAGTACTAGCCACAACCAAGTCTCTTCATGGGTAAAGAACATGAAGAAGTCATCTCAAGCGAGCATGGATAAGGTGACATGAAATAATATGATGCCTTGTTTTAATGACAAGAAAGAGTTGAGATATATTTATCGACTGCCTCTTGGGAGCATTCAACTCATAAGCATTTTTGTGGATGAATTTTTCTATTTCCTGTAGCGGATTTGTTTGTCCCAGTATTCAAATCAACTTGCCTCACTCTAGTTTTCAAATTGATCTGTTTTCTTTCTACTTGGCATCTCCCAGGAATTTCTAGTCTGCTTGGAATTGTTCCAAAGGGTAGGATATTACACCTTTTATACCAGGCTGCAAGGATATCACAAATAGGTAACAAGGGTGTTTGTAGAAAAATTCAATGGACAATGTGCTAAATTAGAATTTTTGCAATTGCAAGTCACAGAAGAAGAGTATAGTTGTTGCTACAGAAATGTCAAAGGAGTTTGACCAAATTGGATTCCAAGGTCCAATCTCACCCTGAAGACCAGAGCAGCAAGGAGGATGATGTTCTAGGCTCTAGCTATTGGTGAATTTTTCATTGGCAATCGAATAGCTATCCACTTGGCATTGGAAATAACTAAATATAGAATGGTCAAGGTTTGACCATGAAAATAGGATCTAGAATTGATTCAGATCTTATTAGATCCCAATTTTATTGTAACTAATAGTCTAAACTAAGTCTTAAGAATCTCTTGATCCATTATTTTTGGATCTGATATTTGTATTATGCATCTATATATTGTAGGATTGAAATGTAATTAAGGGTTCTAAGCTTATATTGAATATCAATTGGTATTTTGGATGTATTGAATACTTAATGGTTATCTAATGATTAAATATTCATTTTGGTTCATACTTAGATTGTTTTCTCTGTGTTTACACATCTGTCATCTTTCTTACATGAGCGAATGATTATGTTGTTGTATACATTGATCATCTTTGTTTAATGGATTCTTGAATAGCTAAGACTTACTTTTCTTTCCCATTGATCATAAAGTTCATAGATGTAGATCTATTCATGCTTGGAAACTTTCTAATTGATGGACATTCTGTCTGATTAAGTACATTAGTTTAGCAACTTGCAACACTAGTGGAGTTGATTTTTGTGCTTCTCATTTCTGCCACCCTTCACACTGTTTCCCAATTATTTGAACTGTGAACTTGCATGCCTCTAATATTTGGAGAACTATGATAGAATGAGCTCAAAACGCATAAATGGTAAAGATGTACCTTTTTGGATTCATCTCTTATAGTAAAAAGGTCCACAAGACGTACTAAACTTGGTTTAAGTGGCATAATCTCTTGAAGCAAGGCCCCATCTTAAATCAACATCAAGATAAATTCTAGGCATTGTTTAGGCATTTGGGCTATTTTTAGGGTTGATCAACCCTAAATCGGCAACCATTTTGAATTTATGGGAAAGTTCTATGGTTAAAACAACCTAATCTATTAAGTGGGGCATAATTTGGTAACTTCTGTCATATCTCAGCCTCCCAACTCCAAAAAAAAATTAGTCTCATATTTGGGTAGTCCTGTGGGTGGAGAAGCGATAATAAAGAAAAAATAGGGTGATATCCTATCAGCTGCAACCCTAGTGTCAGTCACATGTGCACAATTAGGCCTATTCTTAACCTTTTGGCAGTGATAAAAGATATATACGACCTATAGAATTTAGATTAAAAGGGTCAAAGATCATCCATTATTTAGATGAAAAGGAGGGCTTTTAGGTAGGTTTGGTTGTATTTGTGTATATGCCATGGCTTGAAACTTCAACAGCAGCCTCTGGAGGTTCCAAACAACAAATATGAACAATTTTGAGGTCTTAGTAGCATCAAATCATCTCTTCTTGGAGGTTTAGGGACTCTAGCTCTGAAAATAAACCTTGTTAAGAAATTTGGGCAGTTTTGAAGTTCATGGTAGTATCAAAATTGTGGAAACTTAGACATGTAGCATCCTTAAAACAATCCTGTAGCAATTTATTAAAAATTAAAGACAGAGTTTGATGGTAGGTTTCATATATTATTTCATGTAGGATCTAGAAGATTAAAACTGTAATGATTTATTAGTATTGGTATCTTGAAGTTTGAGTTCTTTTGTGGCAACCTATAGATAAAGATAAGATAAGATAATAATATTAATTTATGACAAATGAACACAAACATAGGTCAATGGGACTGAGTGGTGAAAAGTGAATACAAGAACAAAGAAAGGAATATTCACAGGAAACACTCTCTCTCATTAGGATGTGATGGGGATTTCCCACTGTAGATTGGTAAAGGAAAAGCTATTTAGGAAATGTGCAGTGTTCAAGTCTCTTACCCCATGTTAAATTAGTTTTGCACTGCATCCAAAATGGATCTACTTAGTTACCATATTGATTTATGGATGCTCTAGAATGGCGGATATGGAATTTGGTATTTATAGGGTGCACTTTGGACAAAATCCTAAAAAATACACAAACTAACCAAAAGAGAAAATCCACCAGTTCAAGGACAAAGAGGTGTAATTTTGGGTCTTATTACTTAGAGGACAATTCTACTAGAATTCCTCATTACATTCTATGTAAATATATCTTCCCAGTAGTGGAACGCTCGTCTTAAACAAAGTCCCTATATTCCATGGGTCTCTAAGAAAATAAATTTCCTTTTAACCTTTTCCTGCTATCATAACAAGATGGCTAAAGATAAAATTAACCCATGGAACTTTTGTTTCTACATTTTCTACCAAGTTGATGTCCTCTTTGTCATTACTCTGAATGCTCATTTTTTGTTTTCATACCCATTAAGTAATGTCCCTAGTATTATTATTTTTATGTTTTCTACAAGTTCATGGCATCTTTCCAACAATTTTGGGTGCTTGTTTCTACCTTCATTATGGAACAAGTAACACTGGATGAACCAGATATACTCCAAAATGTGAAGAGTGTGATCCCAGGGCTGGTTGTTTTGGTTTCCAATATTCCAACAATTCAAATGACTCCTTTCACTTTATCAAAGAAGCTACGAGTTACTTAGTATCTAGACTTCCAGCTTGAGGGTAAAGGAATCATTGGACTTCAGATGAGTACATTTAGCAATAGATCGCTAAGGTAATATAAATCTTGGCACGGTATTTTAGGAAAATGTTCCTGTCGGCATGTAGGAATCCAAGCATGATTGCATTTATGGGATCTCTTTATCATACCTTTGTACTAAAGGTCAAAATGGGTTGTACTTTAAGCACCCATCTCACCAAGAGCTGGGGGCTATGTCCACCCATGGCTACATGAATCTTGACTATGGATATTCTCCCTAATATGATGGCTTTGTTATACTGAGTATCCACAAATCATGTGCACCTTCTCAAGAAATCTCTCAACCCTCAGCAGTGGAGTGTTTCTTCTGTAGGAATATCACTGCCCTCCTTTATTTATCCCTGATTTGTGTCTAATATCAAGCTTCTCTATCAGTGAAGATCCAAAGAGTCACTTCCCATGGATATGAATTCAAGCTTGTCATAGTAACTCGAACTCTACTGTAATTATCACACCTTCTTTATAAGATGGATTGTTGCCTCAAATCTCAGTCTTGGCCCATGATTATGACAAGTCTACCTTCATGAATGCATCCCCATTTATTATACTCAGGCTTCTAGAATGGGATAATGCTCCTCCTTAAGAAACAATCGTTCAATGACACTCCACAAGATTGGTAATTCATCTCTCTGCCAATAACTTGATTTCTTCCCTAGAAACTCAAAACAATTTCGATCTTTGCTTAACAATCAACAATTCCGTAGCAATCATGCACAATTGATAGATCTGGATGATCTATCCAGGTGATTGTCTAGGGTGGATAGATTTTTCCACTAAATCTAATTAGGTCAAGGAAAGCCTCCCTAAACCCTAAGTAGCTCACCGAGCTCTCCAAACTTGTCTCCAAAAGATGATTAATAATAATCATACCCTTTTGGTTCAACTAACCTTCTTATATAGATTTTAGGGTTTGCATGTCAATTTTAGGGTTTGCATGCATGTCACTTTTAGGGTTTGCATGCATGTCACTTTTAGGGTGTGCATGGATGTCGCTTTTAGGGTTTGCATGCATGTCATTTTTAGGAACATTACACCTTCCCTGCTAGTAGGCTACTTCTCCTTTGGCACATGTTGTTCATTTATTGATCAATAATGAGAGGGGGGTGAATTAATATGGTTATATATTTACTATTTTAACCACTTTTAAACCTATCATTAAAAACACATAACAACAGGAATACACAGAACACAATTTTAACGTGGAAGCCCAATAGGGTAAACCACCAATACGTCCTATTAATGCAGAATTGTTATTTACAAATAGTTTTTCCTACTTCTACAGATAAGTATGGTATTACACCCTGATTACCAATACCAAATGGAAGGAGGCTAGGACCCCCTAGTTTATCAGCTACGACTGGAAGGATGCTAAAACACCCTATTTACCAATGCCAATTGGAAGGAGGCTACAACCCCCTGGTTTATCAACTTCGACAGAAAGGATGCTAAAACACCCTATTTACTAATGGCAATTGGAAGGAGGCTACAATGCCCTGGTTTATCAACTACAACTGAAAGGAGGAAAATACCCCCTGCAGGCCTGTTTCCTGCCCTAGCTCTGCCCTACCACCCTAATATGTTTCTCATGATTTCTCTCCCACTAAATTCTGTAACACCCACTGGTATTTGATTCTGATCATGTAAATTGAACTACAGAGGCATCTTCCTTCTTACTCAGGCCACTGCTCAAATACTTCTCAGCGTTTAAGCTTATTTCAACAGTTGCATCTCTCCAAAGTGAACAAACATACCTTTCATTGTTGCACCCTTTCATATCTAAAGATCACACCTTTTAGAACGTTCTTTCACATTCTTCCATTGATCCTGCACCTTGGAGATCGATTCCGCAACTTGGAAACCATTTCCGCACCTCTGCCCAATGTTTGCAGGTGCTTCCACGTTGCCAAACTTCTTTCCATAGGATCAACTTCTTGATCCAATCAGAGTCATTCATCTTATCTCTAAGTCAACCAGGATCGTCGATCTAACCATTTATTTCCACCTTAAAATTGCCTTTCCACACCAAGATTTTGTTTCAATGATTTCCCATCGTTGATATTTGTCGTGCGTTTTCCTGACCGTCGATCTCCAGATTGCGGGATGTCGACTATCTACTTTTTCCTTTCCACAAGCCTTCTTCCACACCGTTGATCTATTTTAGTAGAACTAATGTCAGCCGTCTGATCTCTCCAGATTGTAGGATGCGGGATGCGAAAACGTAACATTTCAACTTTCTGCAAGATCCTTTCCACAATTTTGTTTCCGCATTGAGGATTGCAGGATGCGGGATGTAGAATCACACTTTCCTATTTTGGACTTCCGTAATTTCCTTCCGTAACTTTGTTTCCACATTTTCCTGGACCATTGATTTCCTTGCGAATTTACCCCTGTCTGTCCATCTTCATCTTTTGTGAAACTTTGGCTTTTCCGCCTAACTTATGTAAACTTGATCTTCATCGTTAGATCTAGTGCGGGTCACTCCCTGACTGTCCTTTATAGAACTAATGCATATATGCATTCCATATTTGCAAATTATACAAAAATTGATCCTCATTCATCAAATCTCGTGCAGATCAATATGCCACCTCATCATCGTGCCATTTTGTCTTTACTTTGACTTATGATGCGTTAACTCCGCGTTAAATTTTCCATGGTATCTTTTGCTTATCCTTTGTACTTCATAAGAAACTTTTCCATCACTACCTTGGTATTTCATCATCATTAGGACACCATCATATGTGTCATGCCACATCCTCAACTATGCCATGCGATGCCATCATATCTGTCATGCCACATCCTCAACTATGCCATTCCATGCCATCACCACTTTGTTCTTTCACTGAGTTTGTCCTGCCATCATATCCACCAGTTATTCCTTTTTCATTCGTGAACACCTTTGAAATCAATGACAACTATAACCCAAATTTGTCAACAAGCTCCTCCTTTGGCATTGATGGCAACCTCTAAACATTCTCCCCCTTTGACAACAATGACAAAGGATAACCTGTAATGCCAATGCAGCACTTGTTTTGATATATGATTTCCTGTCTCTCTTGTTTTTGACAACTCCTCGTGTAATCATATCTCCCCTTTAAATGAACTTGGTTATTTAACCAATGTATTATCATTTATCTTAACATTTCATGTTCTTGAATGATAGCTTAACTGATAGATCCATGTACTCCCCCTCTCACTGTACTTCTTCTCATTTTTCAACATTTTTGTGACAGAGTTTACACAGCATTGTTTCCAACACTCTTCCATTTTCTGAACTAGGATACATGTTTTAAAAAAAAACTCTATTCCTACTACCATATCTAATGGTCTATTTTTCTTGTAAGTTAATTGGCTTCCGCTTTTACCAGAATTCCTTAATCCTGTGCATTTAGATCTTCATATAAAAACTTAGCATATACTGCTGGATTCTTTTGGATTTTAGATTTATATTATAAACTGTCTAGGGACCCGTAACTTCAAATCCTCAACACATAGATTACTTCAGTTTATTACATAGTTTCTTTGGTATCACTATCTCAGACTCATAACCTAGACCTTTTTCTTTGTCAATGCTGAACTCATCCTACTACCTTATCAATTGACTTGAATTTTTATATTTTAGACTTGAGTTTCTTTTTTACTAACAACAATTTTTATGTGTCATGACTTCAAATACTAAGTGAACATAACCATCTTTATCTTCTATTTGATTGCAGACATCATGGTCTTCATGACTCTCACATTTTGTTGTTCTCACGTTACTTTATGTTTTCTCTTATGTCATCCATACACCAACCTTGATCACCCATCATCTTTGAAGATGATAGCTTTCAATATACTTCAACATTAGATACCAATTGAATTTTTCTTAGATACCAATTGGAATTTTCTGACTTTAACTCCCCCTGAGTATAAGATCCCTTCTAATGTCATTTTTCAGGGTTTTCTTTAAATCACGAGAGACCTTTTTAGAAAAATATCCCATAGTCATCACTACATCCTTCTTCATCACCTTCACCTTTATCGGTGTATTCTTTTATATCTCCATCTTGCTTTTCCTCATGATGAGTGTCATTTTTATCCATGACCTCATTATTCTCAACATCAACTATAGAGACTTCATTAATGACTGGAATTCTGTTTCTTCTGAAGCTTCTAATTCTTTCACCCACACCTTTTCAGGAGGTGTACTATTTACTTGTCCTTCACCATGCTCTACGTTGGTGTCAAGTTCCCTTTTCATCCTTTGATTTTCTCCCCTAACTCTTTAGTTAGCCACCTTGTGACCAAACTTGTGATAGTAATGACAATAACCATGGAATTTTTCTTTATCCACAGGAGCTCTTTGGTCTCTCTGTTTCCTAACTTCCATTTTCTTCCACTGTCTCTGAACTTCTACTGGAGCATCACATTTCAGTTGACAATTCCTAGCCAAGTGTCCAAAGTTATTACATTTGTAACACTCTATATCAAACCTTTGGAGAAGTCCAAACTGGTTATGATTCCTTACCTTCAGCTTTTTAATTGCATCCTTCTTGTACTCATGAAATTTTTCATAAGCCTTTCATTTCAGGGCTTTATGACCAAAATTATTATAGGAATGACAATGACCCAGAAATATTTTCTGATTTCTATTTATTACTTGTCTCTTGAGCTTCTCATGAGTTCTGTCTTTGTCAAGAAAAGATCAAACATATTCTTTGCACTTTTCCTTTTTAACAGGACTCTTCAATACGTTAGCACAACTCTTTGTACTTCCTCTCTGATTAGTGTGTGGGAAGCTCTCTGGCTTCTTTTGTTTAACGAACCCTAAACCAGATCTGTCACTGGATAATCTTTTACTGTTTAGAATTTCATCCAAAATATTTGAGTTGTTTTTAAACTTAGGTTTGATAAAATTTTCATCAACCCCTTCTCTAAGTCGAGCAATTTATTTCTCAAGTTTTTCAGAATCTTGAATTCTCTTCATGAGAAGAACTACTAGATATTCCCCACTCTTATTGGCCTCTTGAAGTTGGTTTCTCAAATCAGTAATAATCTGATTTGTCTCTTCTTGGTATTTAGACAGTTTCTCTTTCAAAACTTTGTTTCTTTTCCTAATTCTTTCAATTTCATCTACAACAACCATGTATTCAGCTTCTATGTCCAATTATGATTCCTCATCTAAGTTTGTTGTTCCTAAAAACATGATTTCATTATCTTCACTCATTTACTCATCTTCACTTTCTTCCTTGGAATAGAAGTTCTTATTTTTCTCTTTATACTTCTTTCTACCCTTATGACAGCATGATTCTTCATGGTCACTCACCTCTTGTTTTGGGTAGGGAAACTTATGGGAAAAATTTCCAATCCTTCCACAGTTAAAACATTTCAAAGGTAGTTTACTTTCATATTTCCCAGTGCCTTTATTAAGTCTACTTACAAAGAGGGATTCCTCATCATCTATATTTTCTGATTGATTTTTGGAAGTGACTTTAAACGCTGCTTCTTTCTTCAAGTTTTTATCCTGTCCAGTTCTCATCTAATAAGCAGTGAGAATTCCATGCAGCTCATCTACTGTCACCTCTTTAAGGTCATCTAGTTCCTCTAGGGTGAAAACATTTGAGTCATACCTCTTTGGTAATGTTCTTAGGATCTTTCTTACCACTTCATTTTCTTTCAATTTTCCTCCAAGACCTCTAATTACATTAACCACCTCATCTACACGAAGAAGGTTTTCCCCTATATTCTCTTCTTCTCTCATTTTGAGGTTTTCAAATTGACCTTTTTATGTCTGCAATTTGGATTCTTTGACCTTCGATGCTCCTTCATAGATAATATTCAACTTATCCCAGGATTGTTTGGTAGACGTGCATTGCATAACCTTTGTAAACACAGTGTTTGTTAATCCACTCAAGATTGCATTTAGCACTTTGGCATTGCCTTCATATTCACCTAGTTCAAGTGTGTTTGTAGGGTATAGGTTTCCTAAGTTATGTTATTTTTCAGTTGCTTCCCAAACCTTCCATCCCAGGAACATTAGATGACACTTCATTCTTACACTCCAGTATGAATAGTTTTCTCCTGTAAATAGTGGAGGTCTGTTAGTGGCCAAGCCTTCTTGTTGATCCATAGTGGTTATATAAAGGATCTACCTTCCAGTGGTTAAACTATGTTGAAGGAACCCGCTCTGATACCAATTGTTGGTTTATTGATCAATATTGAGAGTGGGGGGGGTGAATCAGTATGGTTATCTTTTTACTATTTTAACCACTTTTAAATTTATCAGTAAAAACACATAACAATAACAATACATAGAACACAATTTTAACGTGGAATCCCAATAGGGTAAACCACCAATATGTCCTATTACTGCAAAATTGTTATTTAAAAATATTTTTCCTGCTTCTATAGACAAGGATGGTAATACACCTTGTTTACCAATACCAATTGGAAGGAGGCTACGACCCCCTGGTTTATCAGCTACGACTGAAAGGATAGTACAACACCCTATTTACCAATTCCAATTGGGAAGCTACAACCCCCTGGTTTATTAGCTTCAACTGAAAGGATGCTACAAAACCCTATTTACCAATGCCAATTAAAAGGAGGCTACAACCCCCTAGTTTATTAGCTACAACTGAAAGGAGGCAAGAACCCCCTACAGGCCTGTTGCCTGCCCTAGCGCCACCCTGCCACCCCAATATGCTTCTCACGATTTCTCTCCCATTAAATTTTGTAACACCCACTTTTCTCTGATTCTGATCATGCAATTTGAACTACAGAGACATCTTCCTTCTTACTTAGGCTGCTTCTTAAATAATTCTCACCGTTTAAGCTTCTTTCAACAATTGCGTCTCTTCAAACTGAACAAACATATGTTTCACTATTGTACCCTTTCAAATCTGAATATCACACCTTTTAGAACGTCCTTTCATGTTCTTCCATTGATCTTGCACCTTCAGATATCATTTCCACACCTCTATCCAACGTTTGTAGGTGCTTCTATACTACCAAACTTCTTTTCGTAGGATCAACTTCCTGATCCAATCAGAGTCGTGGATATTATCTCTAATTCAATCTGGACTGTCGATTTAACCGTTGATTTCTCCCTTAAAATCACCTTTCCGCACCAAGATTTTGTTTCAGCGATTTCCCACCATTGATCTTCGTCGGGCATTCTGCTGACCGTCGATCTCCAGATTGTGAGATGTCAGTTGCCCTCTTTTTCCTTTTCACAAGCTCCTTTCTGCAAGCTTCTTTTCGCAAGCCTTCTTCCACACCATTGCAAAATTTGAAAGCAAATTTTTGAGACAGAAGGTAAGCTACTAAACAATAAAAATTCAAGGAATTATTTCAGTTTAAGCATCTACTTTTTAGGTTGATGGGGATGCTTACAAAAATTTTCATTGCAATGTATTGAGAGGTTCAAATACAATAAGAAAATATATTTTGAACAGTAAAGACACATTTCTATGAGACTACAATCCCATCTTAATCAATTTTAGTTTGTTCCATTAATCAAGCTAACTTAATGTAGTATAATTTCAGGCTTCAACATGATTCTACACAAAAGGCTTTTGACACAATACAAAGGCTTAATTTTTTTGTAGCCTTTGATACCTAAAATTCATTTATGGCATAAGACCCACATTTCCTCTTTTAACATTCTAGAGTTAATGAAAATACACAAATTAACTCTAATGCTACTATTGGAATTGTAGCAGGGATTTCTCCTTTGCTGCAGAGCAGGAATGGCTACCTTCCATCTATAGGACAGAAGGGTAGGGTTCCTGATGGTAATGCAAGAGAAACTGAACAGAAATGAAGCAATGAACAGAAAAGAAGAAAATGGTATGGAAACCCTGCACACAAGGTTAGACTCTAGAAACCTGCATACAACCTGTTAGAACATAAAATAAACCTGCAAACAAACTAAGTTAGAAAAACTAGAAATAAACATGACATTAAACAAAGCTTATACCTCTTGGTGGAAATGGGCCACCATGCCCTAGCTTGGAGAAGCACCTCTCTCTTGGCAATGGGGGAGCTATGGCTCAAAGGGAAGATGGATGAGAGGGAGTGTGGGTGGCTTGAGAGGCAAAAAGTCTCAAGGCATCCACTTGGGCATCATAACAGTATGCAAGGGAGGAATGATTTGAGAGTGACCCCCATCCGTCTATTTATAGATTTTTTGGGGTTTTTTAAGGTTTTAAGCCCTTGTTTGGGGCTTTAGCCCCTTTTTTGGGCTTTTAGCCCCTTTCGCCCTATCTTTAGCTCTTTTTGGGGTTTTAAGATCCTTTGAGGGGTTTTAGCCCCTTTCTGGAGGCTTTAGCCCCTATGAGAACTATTTTGGCTCTTTTTAGGGGATTTTAATCCCTTTTGCTCATTCTTAAGCCTTTTTGAGGGTGTGGGGGTCCAGCGAGGTGAAGTGAGGGTCGTGCATGGGTGTCCTTGGGTGGTGTAGGCCATGTGGAGCCGAGTGAGGGATTTTTTGGGTTAACAGATTGCCCCCTAATGTGTGAGGGCAGGAGCTCATCGTATGGTCGACAAACATCATAGGATTTTCTGCGAAAAGGTGGTGCTTCCTGGGCTGGGGCATGGTGGATTTTGGTTTTTGTATTAATATGGTTCTCATCAATGGGTGAGATACAAATAATGCGTGACATGTATATGGACGAGGTGGGCATCCCCATGCTCGTAACAATGTCAAAATAATAATGTTGAGATCATGTGGTGAGATCAGATTACATATCCATCTAGTGGTGAGATCAGATTACATGGATATACAGATTCAGATTGGGCAGGAAGTGCCAAATATAGAAAGTAAAATATTGTTTCTTGTTTCCCAGATAGTGAAAACAAAAAGGGCAGGCAATGCTTCATATTGACCTACCCTTTCACTGTTCCACCAATTTTTCATACGATGCTACAGCAATTCTTCATCTTCTATGCTTGGAGAGGGATCCAACTTGTTCACAGCTTGTTTCCAAATTGTACCTACATAGACGCAATGGAAAAAGAGATGAGAGTGTGTTTCATTCTCTGCTTTGCATAGACTGTGATATCTAGGTCCTTCAAAGCCACGCTTGAGGAGCATTTCCCAAGTCAGCAATCTATTCTTTAATGCCAACCATAGAGTTAATGTTGTTTTAAGGGGGGCGGTTGTTTTCCAAATTCTAGACCACCACCAGCAGTCTAGAACTTGTTGATCCAACTAGAATGCTGCTTCATATCCCATTTTTGCTGAGAATTTCCCATCTCTGGTATTCCAAGTCCATTTCAAGATGTCTTTCTCCTCGCCCAGATGTATGAAATTGGATCTCAGTTGTTTTATGTACTTGTTCCACACTAGTGCATCCACTTCTGAAATTCCCAACTCTTGTGCAGACTTCCATACTGTGCCTCTTTGATTTCTGTCTGTGTACGAGCTTGCATCTACTAACAATGTAATTCCTTTGTCCTTTAGTAGGGAGATGAGATTGCTTGGTAATCTGTAATTGTCTCCAGATCCTACCCAGGGGTCTTGACCTATTGGACTTCTTCGTCCATTAGCTATCTGCCAAGCAACCCAATTTCCCACCAAAGGGAAAGCTTCCACAAAATCCTTCCAGCATGGTGACCCTCCTTTATGAGTTTTTGTTGGTTGACGAAACCACTCTTTTATAAAGGAATTCGGACAATACTTTTCTCTCAGCGTTCGACCCCAAAGTGTTTCGGGGTTTTCTACCAGCCTCCATAGTGATTTGGCTGCCAATGCTTTACAAAAAAGGTCTGGATTCTTAATCCCCCATACTCCTTAGGATTTTTGGAGAACTAATTTCATCCACTTGACCAAAGGGATATCTTCTTTTTTCGAGCTTGTTGTCCATAAAAAGGATAAACATTTTTTTCAGATCTTGGCTAAGATTCCCTTTGGAATGTATGAAATAGAAGCCCAGTAAATTGGGATGCTTTGAAGCACATCTTTTAGCGGGATTAATCTGCCACCCCTTCACAGGAAACGGTTTGTCCACATTGCTATCCTGCTCTCAATTTTTCTGTACAGCCACATCCAATCTTGTGAAGAGTGGGAATTAGGTTTTAAATGAAACCCTCGTCCACTTGAGATAAGGATACCAGAGTTAAAGCTCTTTCCTGTGTTATGACCTCCTCATCCATATTTTTATGAAGTAATTTTGATTTTTCTAGTTTTATCTCCATACCTGTTGCCACTTGATAGTTTTTAAGTACCTTTTCCAGGTTCTAGATATTGCTGAAGGTACCAACCCCAAACATAAGGACATCATCCACGAAAAGTACATGTGTGAGCTCTGTTTGATTGGCTACTTTTAGTCCTTTTATCAGCCTTACCTCCTTTGCCTTATGCAACAACCTGCTCAGAGCTTCTGCTATCAACAAAAACAGGAAAGGGGATAAAGGACAGCCCTGTCTTAGTCCTCGGCTAGGTCTGAAGAAAATGGAGGGGGATCCATTCATCAATACAGAAAAGGAAATAGACTGAATACATCGCATGATCCACTCCACCATTTCTATAGGAAATCCTATTTTTATTAACAGCAGGTGAAGGAAAGTCCAACTTACCTTGTCGTAGGCTTTAGATAAGTCTATTTTTAAAGCAAAGGTTGTCTACTTTTCCTTCTTCATGGAGTGTAAAGCTTCATGAGCTAAAGATACTGCATCATGTATCTTCCTATTAAACAGGAATCCAAATTGTTCCTCTGTAATGATCTGACTCAAAATTGGCTTGAGTCTCTGGGAAATTACCTTCACAATGATTTTATACACCATGTTGCAGCAGGAGATAGGTCTAAAATCCTCAAAGGTCTCCCATTTTTTCTTTTTTCAATTAAGGTGATGAACGTGGCATTCAAGGCTCCCAATACCTTACCTGTCCTTTGTGACTCCTTGGCCACCTTCAAAAGGTCATCCTTTATCAGATCATAAAACCCTAAGAAGAATTCCAGTGTGAATCCATCAGGACCTGGGCTCTTCCCTCTTTGCAAGGTGAATAATATTTTGCTAAGTTCTTCTTCTGTTACATCCTCCATTAGATCTTGTTGCATTTCCTCTGTTATTGGCCAGGGGAATAGATTTACAACCTCTAGAATTTCATTTATGGGGCATCGCGGAGGGGCTGCAAATATTTTTTGAAAATGATCTACCGCTGCTTTTTCCTTTTCCTTTAACAGCTTAGCTGTCCCTCCTACCTCATCTTTTATTTCTAGGATTGTGTTAGTGTTTTTCCTGTGTGAGGCAAACTTATGGAAGTACTTTGTGTTATTATCCCCAGCTTCTAGCCACAAAGCTCTACTCTTTAGTCTGCTTAGTTTCTCCTCCTATAATAGGAGTAGGTTCCTCTTCCTCTCTAGCAGTCTTAGCTCCTCTAACTCTTCTTCAGAGAAAACCCCTGAATTGTTTGAGAAATAAATATCATGTATCTTTCACTCCACCTCCTTTAGCTCTTTCTGATCTAATCCTCTCTGAGTTCTTCCCCATTCCTTTGACACCTTCTTTATTTTTAATAAATTTTCCATCATCTAAAACATACATCCTTCTGCTGGTTGGATTTCTATTAGTTTCCAGTTTTTCTTTACCAACTCCCTGTACTCTTCATGATCTAGCCAATTTGGATTAAACATGAACGGACCTGGGGGTTTTTCTTCCGGTTTGGTGATAGAAATAGTGATTGCTATGTGGTCTGATAAACCACATAATTCCACCTCTATTTTAAAGACTAGCTCGTCTTGCATCAGCTCCTCTAATAGTAAAAATATGTCCAGACGTTTAGAGATTGCTTGCTCTCCTACTCTCCTATTTCTCCAAGTAGGTTCTATTCGATTAGGGAGGACATCAATGAGCCTCTTTTGTTCAAACAGAGTGTTGAAGAAAGGTGTTAATGCATCTTGACGTGCATTTTTACCCCAAAATTCATCTAGTATTAAAGTTAGGTTTAGACCCCCTACCATAATTAGGTTCTCATTATCTAAACCACCGCTCTCGCTTAGGGTTTCCCAGAAGCTCCTCTTGTCATAAAAGGGGGCATACAGGTTCAGGAAATAGAACAAAAACTCGGTTTCTGGGTCCTCCAACTATGTTCCTATAGCATCCTTAAATATAGCTTTATTGTGGAAAAGTATTTTTGGGCTCCATGTTGTCTCAACACCCCCCCCACCCTCCCTTTAGGGGCCCCTCCTAACCCCCTCACATTGTAGGATAGGATTAGCATCACGTAACCCTACTTAGGGATTTCCTTGCTTTAAGTTCCCTTCCTATCACGTTATGTTTCCCTTTCGGGATCTCCTTCGTACCCTTTAATTGGGCTTTGCTCAGAAACAACTTTCTTCCTACTCCTGTTTTTTGTGTTTAACTAAGGGCTAGTCCTCCCACAGAGCTTGCATGATTCTCCTTTCCCGATCTAGGCCTTAAATCATATCCCTTATTGATCTCTATCAGAATGTGAATCCCCCCATTAATATTCTTTTTGTTCATCTTGCAATTTTCCAGTGTGCTCTGGCTGGATTTTATGTTAAGTTTATTTCTCCTTCGCTCATGTTTGAGCAGCTTGACCTAGAGCTGCTTCCTCCTACCGAGATCGCTTGTTTTTCTTTGTCAAGTATGTGTTTTGGAGTGGAAGCCTTACTAACTTTCAACACCATTTGTTCCTTCCCCCCAAATTTCCCTTCATATTTCTTACAAACCTCTGTCAGGTTCTGTTTTTCTTCCTCCGATCTGAGGACCCTTTTATCCACCAGGTTTGAGTTATCATTGACTTTTTATTTGGTTAAGGAACAACCGCTTATGGAGTTTGAAATAATAGAAATAGGGTTATTGGAAGGTTTAGTACCTTTAGATGTCAACGCGTGGATGCCTCCCAGTCCACCACCTTTCTGCCCGTCCTGCGCTGCATGTAAATCCATTGTCGTCCTCGCGTCTTCCTTCGTATTACACTATTCTTCATCCAGGTCTGAATTCTTCTTCAAGTCTTCTTTATCTGTGGGTTGCGTGCCTTCCATTGATTTTGTGATCTTTCTAGGTTTCATTTTTCTGATCCAGACTTATTTGAAAGTGTGTGCTTCAAATCCTGAAGTCACGGAGCAATCCCTCTGCAGATTCCCTACCTGTCTGCAGTTAAAACACTGAAACGGGACTTTCCAGTAATCTACCTGTTGGTCCAATTGATCTCATGTCATTTGATTATGATTTATTTATACAGCCCATCCCTCATGTCAAGTTCGACAAGGATTCTTGCACACCTACACTCTGTCTTTTCTTCCCAATCATCCTCAAGTTTTATAAACTTCCCAATTGTGTTTCCTGTTCCTTCTAGAATATGTTTCTGCCAAAAAATCATGGGTATCGTAGGGAGAATGGCCCAGACTTGCTGTATATTATGTGGTTCCCTGTGCACATTGAAGTCTACATGCCATTTCTTGAATATTAACGCAGATGGCCCCCAGTTCCAACTTCTCTGTAAAATTATAACTCTGTCTTCATCTCTAGAAAATTTTAGCAAAATCAATCCCCTGGGAAGAATGTGGAAACTGGGGGTATACCCTAAGACCGGATTCCAGTTTTTATCCATCCAAGCTTTGAGGGAGTAGCTTCCTGCTAATTTCCCACAAAATATCCTGACTAGGGCAAGGTTCAAGTAATCCAGGATTTCTGTTATCTCGGTATCTCTTCCTACTGCGAGTTTCGGAGTTGTTTTCCTCACCTTCATCCCTTTCACTTTTGTTTTCAGATGCCTTCGTGATCCATCAACTTGTGTGAGAGAGGCTTTGCACGTGCGAATGGTAGGTCCTGGGTTCATTTCCTTGCATGGGGTGATGACTGCATCTGCGTGCACTCCTTCCACTTGCTGCTGAAATGATTCTGGATTTAAAGCCTTTCACAAGTTGACGGACGCTCTTCCTCCAAGTTCAGAGTCTATTTTGAAGATCGAACCACAACTGGGTTCGTCTCCATAATCAACCTAGTCCTCATACATTTCCGAAAAAGCATTTGGGAGCTCTAAAAAAATGAAAAAAGGAAAAACCCTCATCCCTTGTTTGCCTCCTTGCCTCCTTATGTCTCTTGTCCTCCTTTGATAAGAAAACCGCAGAGTTGCCGCATCTCCTGGTGTGTGTGTGTGTGTGTGTGTGTGTGTGTGTGTGTGTGTGTGTGTGTATTATGTTATATTTTTATTTATATAACATTTCCTTCCCCTTAGAGAAGCTTTGTCCTAAAAGCTTATAGAAGACATGACTTGAGTTTGATTTTTTCTTCAATGTTATCTCTCGATATTTTGTGTTTAGTCATTGCGACATTTGATGAAACGAGGCAATACGAGTAACGAATTCCTCAGAAGAATTGTCACATCGTATCTATTATGGTCCATCCCATGTCTTTTTTTATTGGACCTCTCAGATTGTTTTGGGAAATGGGTTGTCTCAATTGTTTCTTAGTATGTCGAATTGTTTGCTTGTCAACATAAGTCTTTTGTGAATGCTTATTTTGACCTTGTCGTTGGTCAAAATGATTATAATTGGCATGTCTGTAAGGCATATGTGTTGGTTGATTTTCTTCCTTTTTAACTGTGGCAAGGACTTCCTTCACTTCCTCGACTTGAATTTGTTTTTCGGAGAGTCTGGATGCTTCTCTCTAGATTTGTGCTATTTTGTTCTCCAGTAGATTGTTTTTACTCTAAATCTCCTCGAACCTTTCATCTTGTAATTTTTTGTCCTCTTTTAACTTCTTGATTTCTTTCTCTAGATCTTAATTAAGATTTAGAAGGCATTGGTTTTCTTCTTGTTTTTCTTAGACTTTTCCTTTGATGTATTCATTCGAGTTGTTTGCCTTCTTGGTACTCTTTAACTTCTTGATATTCGTAACTAATATTTTATTATGATTTCTTAATCGATATATTTATTTAGTATTACTTGTTAATGTGTTATTGACTTTCGTAATTTCCAATTTGTGCGTTTTTTTTTAGTCGTCCTCTTTCTGTTGGAATTACTCAATATTTTGCTGAAGGCGAAAATTCTATGCTTCTTGGCATCTTACTTTTGTCTAAATTTGCGTGACTTTGTCATCTTTGTCCTTGATGATTTTGTTTAATCATTTTATTTCTTCTTTATTCTCGACCGCATCTTTGTCCTTATGCTGGTTGGATTTCTATTAGTTTCCAGTTTTTCTTTACCAACTCCCTGTACTCTTCATGATCTAGCCAATTTGGATTAAACATGGACCTGGGGGTTTTTCTTCCGGTTTGGTGATAGAAATAGTGATTGCTATGTGGTCTGATAAACCACATAATTCCACCTCTATTTTAAAGACTAGCCCGTCTTGCATCAGCTCCTCTAATAGTAAAAATATGTCGAGACGTTTAGAGATTGCTTGCTCTCCTACTCTCCTATTTCT
>LPNX010063184.1:716483-735575 GCA_001517045.1 Pseudotsuga menziesii | reverse complement strand
CTACGACTTTCTGTCTTTTTTAATCTAAAATCCTACAGAGGGTTGCTACTTTAGGGGCCCCTCCTAACCCCCTCACATTGTAGGATAGGATTAGCATCACGTAACCCTACTTGGGGATTTCCTTGCTTTAAGTTCCCTTCCTATCACGTTATGTTTCCCTTCCGGGATCTCCTTTGTACCCTTTAATTGGGCTTTGCTCAGAAACTACTTTCTTCCTACTCCTGTTTTTTGTGTTTGACTAAGGGCTAGTCCTCCCACAGAGCTTGCATGATTCTCCTTTCCCGATCTAGGCCTTAAATCATATCCCTTATTGATCTCTATCAGAATGTGAATCCCCCCATTAATATTCATTTTGTTCATCTTGCAATTTTCCAGTGTGCTCTGGCTGGATTTTATGTTAAGTTTTTTTCTCCTTCGCTCATGTTTGAGCAGCTTGACCTAGAGCTGCTTCCTACTACCGAGATCGCTTGTTTTTCTTTGTCAAGTATGTGTTTTGGAGTGGAAGCCTTACTAACTTTCAACACCATTTGTTCCTTCCCCCCAAATTTCCCTTCATATTTCTTACAAACTTCTGTCAGGTTCTATTTTTCTTCCTCCGATCTGACGACCCTTTTATCCACCAGGTTTGAGTTATCATTGACTTTTTATTTGGTTAAGGAACAACCGCTTATGGAGTTTGAAATAATAGAAATGGGGTTATTGGTAGGTTTAGTACCTTTAGATGTCAACATGTGGATGCCTCCCAGTCCACCACCTTTCTGCCCGTCCTGCGCTGCATGTAAATCCATTGTCATCCTCGCGTCTTCCTTCGTATTACACTGTTCTTCATCCAGGTCTAAATTCTTCTTCAAGTCTTCTTTATCTGTGGGTTGCGTGCCTTCCATTGATTTTGTGATATTTCTAGGTTTCATTTTTCTGATCCAGACTTATTTGAAAGTGTGTGCTTCAAATCCTGAAGTCACGGAGCAATCCCTCTGCAGATTCCCTACCTGTCTGCAGTTAAAACACTGAAACGGGACTTTCCAGTAATCTAGTTGTTGGGTCCAATTGATCTCATGTCGTTTGATTATGATTTATTCATACAGCCCATCCCTCATGTCGAGTTCGACAAGGATTCTTGCACACCTACACTCTGTCTTTTCTTCCCAATCATCCTCAAGTTTTATAAACTTCCCAATTGTGTTTCCTATTCCTTCTAGAATATGTTTCTACCAAAAAATCATGGGTATCGCAGGGAGAATGGCCCAGACTTGCTGTATATTATGTGGTTCCCTGCGCACATTGAAGTCTACATGTCATTTCTTGAATATTAACGAAGATGGCCCCCAGTTCCAACTTCTCTGTAAAATTATAACTCTGTCTTCATCTCTAGAAACTTTTAGCAAAAACAATCCCCTGGGGAGAATGTGGAAACTGGGGGTATACCCTAAGACCAGATTCCAGTTTTTATCCTTCCAAGCTTTGAGGGAGTAGCTTCCTGCTAATTTCCCACAAAATATCCTGACTAGGGCAAGGTTCAAGTAATCCAGGATTTTTGTTATCTCGAGATCTCTTCCTACTGCGAGTTCCAGAGTTGTTTTCCTCACCTTCATCCCTTTCACTTTTGTTTTCAGATGCCTTCATGATCCATCAACTTGTGTGAGAGAGGCTTTGCACGCGTGATTGGTAGGTCCTGGGTTCATTTCCTTGCATGGGGTGATGACTGCATCTGCGTGCACTCCTTCCTCTTGCTGCTGAAATGATTCTGGATTTAAAGCCTTTCACAGGTTGACGGACGCTCTTCCTCCAAGTTCGGAGTCTGTTTTGAAGATCGAACCACAACTGGGTTCATCTCCATAATCAACCTAGTCCTCATACATTTCCGAAAAAGAATTTGGGAGCTCTAAAAAAATGAAAAAAGGAAAAACCCTCATCCCTTGTTTGCCTCCTTGCCTCCTTATGTCTCTTGTCCTCCTTTGATAAGAAAACCGCAGAGTTGCCGCATCTCCTGGTGTGTGTGTGTGTGTGTGTGTGTGTGTGTGTGTGTGTGTGTGTGTGTATTATGTTATATTTTTATTTATATAACATTTCCTTCCCCTTAGAGAAGCTTTGTCCTAAAAGCTTATAGAAGACATGACTTGAGTTTGATTTTTTCTTCAATGTTATCTATCGATATTTTGTGTTTAGTCATTGCGACATTTGATGAAACGAGGCAATACGAGTAACAAATTCCTCAGAATAATTGTCACATCGTATCTGTTATGGTCCATCCCATGTCTTTTTTTATTGGACCTCTGAGATTGTTTTGGGAAATGGGTTGTCTCAATTGTTTCTTAGTATGTCGAACTGTTTGCTTGTCAACATAAGTCTTTTGTGAATGCTTATTTTGACCTTGTCGTTGGTCAAAATGATTATAATTGGCATGTCTGTAAGGCGTATGTGTTGGTTGATTTTCTTCCTTTTTAACTGTGGCGAGGACTTCCTTCACTTCCTCGACTTGAATTTGTTTTTCGGAGAGTCTGGATGCTTCTCTCTAGATTTGTGCTATTTTGTTCTCCAGTAGATTGTTTTTACTCTAAATCTCCTCGAACCTTTCATCTTGTAACTTTTTGTCCTCTTTTAACTTCTCGATTTCTTTCTCTAGATCTTAATTAAGATTTAGAAGGCATTGGTTTTCTTCTTGTTTTTCTTAGACTTTTCCTTTGATGTCTTCATTCGAGTTGTTTGCCTTCTTGGTACTCTTTAACTTCTTGATATTCGTAACTAATATTTTATTATGATTTCTTAATCGATATATTTATTCAGTCTTACTTGTTAATGTGTTATTGACTTTCGTAATTTCCAATTTGTACGTTTTTTTTTAGTCATCCTCTTTCTGTTGGAATTACTCAATCTTTTGCTGAAGGTGAAAATTCTATGCTTCTTGGCATCTTACTTTTGTCTGAATTTGCGTGACTTTGTCATCTTTGTCCTTGATGATTTTGTTTAATCATTTTATTTCTTCTTTATTCTCAACCGCATCTTTGTCCTTCTGCTGGTTAGATTTCTATTAGTTTCTAGTTTTTCTTTACCAACTCCCTGTACTCTTCATGATCTAGCCAATTTGGATTAAACATGAACGGACCTGGGGGTTTTTCTTCCGGTTTGGTGATAGAAATAGTGATTGCTATGTGGTTTGATAAACCACATAATTCCACCTCTATTTTAAAGACTAGCTCCTCTTGCATCAGCTCCTCTAATAGTAAAAATATGTCCAGACGTTTAGAGATTGCTTGCTCTCCTACTCTCCTATTTGTCCAAGTAGGTTCTATTCGATTAGGGAGGAGATCAATGAGCCTCTTTTGTTCAAACAGAGTGTTGAAGAAAGGTGTTAATGCATCTTGACGTGCATTTTTACCCCAAAATTCATCTAGTATTAAAGTTAGGTTTAGACCCCCTACCATAATTAGGTTCTCATTATCTAAACCACCGCTCTCGCTTAGGGTTTCCCAGAAGCTCCTCTTGTCATAAAAGGGGGCATACAGGTTCAGGAAATAGAACAAAAACTCGGTTTCTGGGTCCTCCAACTATGTTCCTATAGCATCCTTAAATATAGCTTTATTGTGGAAAAGTATTTTTGGGCTCCATGTTGTCTCAACACCCCCCCCACCCTCCCTTTAGGGGCCCCTCCTAACCCCCTCACATTGTAGGATAGGATTAGCATCACGTAACCCTACTTAGGGATTTCCTTGCTTTAAGTTCCCTTCCTATCACGTTATGTTTCCCTTCCAGGATCTCCTTTGTACCCTTTAATTGGGCTTTGCTCAGAAACTACTTTCTTCCTACTCCTGTTTTTTGTGTTTAACTAAGGGCTAGTCCTCCCACAGAGCTTGCATGATTCTCCTTTCCCGATCTAGGCCTTAAATCATATCCCTTATTGATCTCTATCAAAATGTGAATCCCCCCATTAATATTCTTTTTGTTCATCTTGCAATTTTCCAGTGTGCTCTGGCTGGATTTTATGTTAAGTTTATTTCTCCTTCGCTCATGTTTGAGCAGCTTGACCTAGAGCTGCTTCCTCCTACCGAGATCGCTTGTTTTTCTTTGTCAAGTATGTGTTTTGGAGTGGAAGCCTTACTAACTTTCAACACCATTTGTTCCTTCCCCCCAAATTTCCCTTCATATTTCTTACAAAGCTCTGTCAGGTTCTGTTTTTCTTCCTCCAAATTTATGAGGACCCTTTTATCCACCAGGTTTGAGTTATCATTGACTTTTTATTTGGTTAAGGAACAACCGCTTATGGAGTTTGAAATAATAGAAATGGGGTTATTGGTAGGTTTAGTACCTTTAGATGTCAACGCGTGGATGCCTCCCAGTCCACCACCTTTCTGCCCGTCCTGCGCTGCATGTAAATCCATTGTCGTCCTCGCGTCTTCCTTCGTATTACACTATTCTTCATCCAGGTCTGAATTCTTCTTCAAGTCTTCTTTATCTGTGGGTTGCGTGCCTTCCATTGATTTTGTGATCTTTCTAGGTTTCATTTTTCTGATCCAGACTTATTTGAAAGTGTGTGCTTCAAATCCTGAAGTCACGGAGCAATCCCTCTGCAGATTCCCTACCTGTCTGCAGTTAAAACACTGAAACGGGACTTCCCAGTAATCTAGCTGTTGGGTCCAATTGATCTCATGTCGTTTGATTATGATTTATTCATACAGCCCATCCCTCATGTCGAGTTCGACAAGGATTCTTGCACACCTACACTCTGTCTTTTCTTCCCAATCATCCTCAAGTTTTATAAACTTCCCAATTGTGTTTCATGTTCCTTCTAGAATATGTTTCTGCCAAAAAATCATGGGTATCGCAGGGAGAATGGCCCCAACTTGCTGTATATTATGTGGTTCCCTGCGCACATTGAAGTCTACATGTCATTTCTTGAATATTAACGCAGATGGCCCCCAGTTCCAACTTCTCTGTAAAATTATAACTCTGTCTTCATCTCTAGAAACTTTTAGCAAAAACAATCCCCTGGGGAGAATGTGGAAACTGGGGGTATACCCTAAGACCGGATTCCAGTTTTTATCCATCCAAGCTTTGAGGGAGTAGCTTCCTGCTAATTTCCCACAAAATATCCTGACTAGGGCAAGGTTCAAGTAATCCAGGATTTCTGTTATCTCGATATCTCTTCCTACTCCGAGTTCTGGAGTTGTTTTCCTCACCTTCATCCCTTTCACTTTTGTTTTCAGATGCCTTCGTGATCCATCAACTTGTGTGAGAGAGGATTTGCACGCGCCATTGGTAGGTCCTGGGTTCATTTCCTTGCATGGGGTGATGACTGCATCTGCGTGCACTCCTTCCACTTGTTGCTGAAATGATTCTGGATTTAAAGCCTTTGACAAGTTGACGGACGCTCTTCCTCCAAGTTCGGAGTCTGTTTTGAAGATCGAACCACAACTGGGTTCGTCTCCATAATCAACCTAGTCCTCATACATTTCCGAAAAATCTTTTGGGAGCTCTAAAAAAACAAAAAAAAGGAAAAACTCTCATCCCTTGTTTGCCTCCTTGCCACCTTATGTCTCTTGTCCTCCTTTGATAAGAAAACCGCAGAGTTGCCGCATCTCCTGGTGTGTGTGTGTGTGTGTGTGTGTGTGTGTGTGTGTGTGTGTGTGTGTATTATGTTATATTTTTATTTATATAACATTTCCTTCCCCTTAGAGAAGCTTTGTCCTAAAAGCTTATAGAAGACATGACTTGAGTTTGATTTTTTCTTCAATGTTATCTCTCGATATTTTGTGTTTAGTCATTGCGACATTTGATGAAACGAGGCAATACGAGTAACGAATTCCTCAGAAGAATTGTCACATCGTATCTGTTATGGTCCATCCCATGTCTTTTTTTATTGGACCTCTAAGATTGTTTTGGGAAATGGGTTGTCTCAATTGTTTCTTAGTATGTCGAACTGTTTGCTTATCAACATAACTCTTTTGTGAATGCTTATTTTGACCTTGTCGTTGGCCAAAATGATTATAATTGGCATGTCTGTAAGGCGTATGTGTTGGTTTATTTTCTTCCTTTTTAACTTTGGCGAGGACTTCCTTCACTTCCTCGACTTGAATTTGTTTTTCGGAGAGTCTGGATGCTTCTCTCTAGATTTGTGCTATTTTGTTCTCCAGTAGATTGTTTTTACTCTAAATCTCCTCGAACCTTTCATCTTGTAACTTTTTGTCCTCTTTTAACTTCTCGATTTCTTTCTCTAGATCTTAATTAAGATTTAGAAGGCATTGGTTTTCTTCTTGTTTTTCTTAGACTTTTCCTTTGATGTCTTCATTCGAGTTGTTTGCCTTCTTGGTACTCTTTAACTTCTTGATATTCGTAACTAATATTTTATTATGATTTCTTAATCGATATATTTATTCAGTATTACTTGTTAATGTGTTATTGACTTTCGTAATTTCCAATTTGTGCGTTTTTTTTTAGTCGTCCTCTTTCTGTTGGAATTACTCAATCTTTTGCTGAAGGTGAAAATTCTATGCTTCTTGGCATCTTACTTTTGTCTGAATTTGCGTGACTTTGTCATCTTTGTCCTTGATGATTTTGTTTAATCATTTTATTTCTTCCTTATTCTCGACCGCATCTTTTATGATTTTTTTGTTTTTGTAGATTCTGATTGGTATATTTTTTACTCATTAGTTCCTTAGAAATATCCAGTTTCGTCATGTCAAATACTTTGTGAATTGCTACTTGTAGTTGGGACTGTAATTCTGATTTAGACTTTGCCATAATTCTTGACTTTTGGTGTTCTTTGATGATAGTTGGTTTTCCTTTTGACTTACTTCTTGTCTTCTTCGATTTTGTCTTGTTTTTCTTTACTCTTGTAATTTAATAATTGTACTTAATACAATTATTAAGTAATTATTATCATAATCATAATAATAAAATAAAAATGAAAATTTGAAGGTTGAAATAATTAATTTTCTTCCCCTAAAGACTTCTTGTAGATTGGGTGGTTGGGAGGAATGATTGTTGCCTTCCCCACCTAAGTTCAAATCTCACTTACTTCTTAGTAGCAATTATTATGTACATTTATATTTTTTTCCCTTAAGTTTTGTAAAATTCCAATAGATTGGGTGGTTGAGAGGAATGAGTATTACCTTCCCCAACTAAGTTCAAATATCACTTGCTTCTTAGTAACAATTATTATGCACTTTTAGATTTTTTTCCCCTTAAATTTTTTAAAATGGTGTAGATTGGATGGTTCGGAGGAATGAGTGTTATCTTCCCCACCTAAGTTAAAATCTCACTTTTTTGTTTGTTGTTGTAGAATAAACCCAAACCCACTTATTAAGAAACCAAATGTGGTTTCACTTTTACCCTTTTTTGTGTTTTACTTTTACCTCTTTTTTTGGGTTTTACTTTTACCTCTTTTTGGGGGGGTTTTACTTTTACTTCTTTTTTGGGGGGGGGGGTTACTTTTACCTTTTTTATTTTATTTTTTTTAAGGACAAGGTCTTATTTTTTAGGGAAACCCTTGAAATCGGAATCGTAACTTCGCTCTGATACCAAATGGAACAGTAAAATACTACTTCTATAGGAAAATCCAATGTAAATAGGATAGAAACTCCATAAATGGATAAATATACGAATAAGAAATAGGTGATGATATTACATTTACAATGATGGGTCTTATATAATCCCATCATGCCTTTACTAAGAGGTATGTCTTTTGATTTCATTAATTAATTAATCATTAGTATATATAGATAGATATATAGATAGATAGATAGATAGATATCATGTTATATTTTATTTATATAATAGATTTCTAATGAGCTTAGGATTTACCAAAAGTAAAGTAGACTCCAACCTCTACTATAAGATTGAGGATGATTGGATTATGATATTATTACTATATGTAGATGATTTGTTCTTGGCAGGAGAAGATTATCCAATCATCGAATGTAAGAAGAAGCTTGCCGCATAGTTCAAGATGAAAGACCTTGGAATGATGCATTACTTTCTAGGTCTTGAGGTATGGCGATATCCAGACGAGATTTTCCTAAACCAAGGGAAATATGCAGTAGAAATCCTTAAAAGATTTGGAATGATATATTGCAAGGCTATGACTACTATGATGACAATAACTTTGAAGTTATTAAATGATGATGCTTCAGAAGCAGTTAATGCTACCTTATACAGATAGATTATTGGTTTTGTGATGTACTTAACCAATACAAGACCAGATATATGTTTTGTTGTAACCACTCTAAGTCAGTATATGGTGAATCCTAAACACTTTCACCTTATTGGAGCAAAACATGTAATGACCTATCTAAAGGGAACTTTAGATTATGGGCTCAAATATGCATCTAGTGGCGAGATCAGATTACATAGATATACAGATTCAGATTGGGCAGGAAGTGCCAAATATAGAAAAATCACCTCAAGATGTTGCTTTAGTCTAGGATCAGGTATGATCTCTTGGTTCAGTAGAAAGCATAGCAGTATTGCACTTAGCATGATAGAAGATGAATACATTGCAGCATGTTTAGAATGTAGAGAATAAGTATGGCTTTGAAAGATGTTGGTAGGACTATTTGATGCAGAGATAGATGCTACTGATATCCTTTGTGATAATCCGAGTTGTATCAAGATGAAAGAAAACTCGGTGTTTCATGATAAGACAAATCATATTGAAGTTAGATATCATTTCATCTCAGATATGGTTTAGAAAGGAGTTGTAAAGCTCAAGTATGTTCCTATAGAGGAACAAGTGGCAGATGTGTTAACCAAGCCTTTGGCTCGTGTAAAGTTTGAATACTTTTGAGACAAGCTTGGTGTAGTTTGAAAGGACCTCTCTCGAAAGAGGGAGTGACACTAGATGGAATATGGATGTAGTGGCAGTAGCTCAGTCTAGAGGAGGGTAAGTCTGTCTAGGCGTGTTGGCCCGAAAGGGTTAGTAAGTTAGACAATTCCTGTTGATCGTAGGGGGATTAGTATGTCTGGCAAGGCCAGTTTAACTCAAGTGGGTAGGTATGCAAGGACAAGGCTTGTAGGTCCCCAGGTATTTCCATATGTATAACTAGATTTGTTGGCTCGAAAGGGTTAGTAAGTTGGACAAAATGCTCGAATGGATCTACTAGAGAGCTCACTGCGATGCTGCTCCGAGATAGGTAGAGGGAAAGATGTATCTTCAGTATTGCTATAATGTTGATTGTTGAGATGATTGCTTCAAGATTGTTATATTGACGATTGTTGAGATGTTTGCTTCAGTATTGTTATACTGATGATTGTTGAGATGTTTGCTTTAGTATTGTTATACTGATGATTGTTGAGATGATAGTTTCAATATTGTTATACTAATGATTGTTGAGTTGATTGTTGAGATAGTTTCAGTCTTGTTACACTGATGATTGTCGATGAGCTTACTTCATTATTTCTATACCGATGGTGATGTTGATGTTCCAACATCTCTATGTTGGTAATCCAGGTGATGATCTAGCATTATAGATGATTTTTATTTTAGTACTAACATGCTAATGAGATTGTAGTTTATGTTCCAGTATCTATATTATGATGTTGCAGATGATGAGGTTACAGATGATGTCTCAGTATTCACATACTAATGTTGGAAAAAGTTGATTTAGCATTCACAAGCTAGTATGACAGAAGATGACTCAGTATCCACATATTGATGTTGTAAAAGATTACCCAGAAGATGATTTAGTATTCATATATTGACATGATAAACGATGATCTAGAAGATGATTCGGTATTCATATACTGACATGACAGGCAATGATTCAGTATTCACATATTGATGCTACAAATGATGATTTAGAATATGATAGAAGATGCTCGAGTACGTATAGAATATGATTCAGTATTCACATACTGATATTGCAGAAGATGATCCAATTGAGACCAATGTTGAAGATGCATGATGATGTTCCAAAACTTCCTATGAAATATAGAGACTCACCAGTCAGTTGTACAGTTGTGGTAGCAGTTTCTACTGTGGTTGAATACCTTCCTAGTTAAGAGGGAGTGTTAAAGTATTGTAACTTCAAAAGATATTACAGATGTATTGAATGTGTTCCTCCTTCGGGAGATGAGTTTGTTCTTGTAATAGTCATTGAAAGAGTCAATGTAAACCTCCCAATGTAAGTCGTGTCAATAGTACCCAAGTGTCAATATAATAAATGTTATTTTCAGTGTCTTGCTAGACAAGTCGACCTAGTCAGTTAGACAAGTCGGCCCTGTTAGGTTAGAGGTCAATTCAACTAAAGAATATAAATAGGGAGGTGCTCCCCTTCATTTGTACTCACTCACTCAAGTTGTTTTGCAAGAGAGAAAGAAAGATTATTGTGCCGAAAAGAAGAGAGAAGTAGTTGTCTAGGTTTTACACTGCTATGGTTGAGTTCTATACTAAGGAAGTTTTGCGGGGTTTTCTCCCTTATGGTTTCCCCAAGGAAAATCTTTGTGTTCTTGTGTTCTTATGTTTTTGTGCTTGTTGTTCTTTCAGTGATCTTACTAGTGACAATTTGTTTTAAGATGACATCTAAGCAACTTAATAAAACTTAATAAATAATGCCTCCTGCTCCACACCAACCTGGATGAACCTATGAAGCCCCAACAAAACATGCCCAACAACCTGTCCTGTCAAGAACATCTTCCTCTAGCCTTCTCGTTTTTGGAGGGACATCATCCTTTGGAAATAGGCTGGGAATGGCCAATCTTTTGGTCACATATATTTAGGGTCGATGTAGGTATTATTGAAAATAACCCCGTTCCTTACCAACCATGCACCGCAGATTAGTAAATCTAGTAGGGCCATGTAATCTTTAAAATCCACATTGTTAATCCAATAATGAAGACGATACTGAACATACAATCCATTCCATATGAAATGAACCCATTTCACCAAAAAAGCATGATCCCACATCCTCACAATATATGGGAAATGGATAAATAAGTGCTAAATGCTTTCATTATTATTTTTGCATAGGGCACACCATCCAGGCCCAATCCAAATTCTCCTAATCATAATTTCCCATATATGCACCTTTTTTTATATAAGACCATCCATAGAAACAAGTTCACTTATAAAGAGCATTTTAGATTCCACATCACTCGAATCTGCCAAGGAGTCTCAGGAAGATCATCTTCCCCTCTAATAACTTTGTATCCCTATATGGTGTTATAGGATCCACCTTTTTCATTCCTAAACTAGACCATCTCATCCTCCCTATCCACTAAATGTATATGACAGACATGTAGATATTTTATGTAGTTATTCCATACTAGTCTATCTTCATCATCAAAATCCAACTCCTTAGGCCTTAACCAAACTTGAATTGTAGGGGTGGAATTAATAACATGTCCTATGTTATTCATAAACAACTTACCTTGATCCTTAAGAGATTTGATCATGTATATAGGGAGACTATGAACACCAGAGCTACCAATCCAAGGATTTTGTCCAAGATGGATCTTTCTACTATTCCCCACTTTGCAAAAAAGCCAAGCCCCGATCACATCAAAAGCATAAATAAGAGCTCTCCACAAAGCAAAAACATTCCTGGTATATTTTTCACTTGTCCTAAACCATTCTTAGATAATAAGAGGATACATGTATTTATGATAAACCATTTAACCCAGAGGCTTTCACCCTACAACCAAATCCATTAGCTACTAGCATAACTGGAAGGGTGTTTCAATCCCCTTCCACCTAACACCTTAAGTAATGCAATTTTATCCCATGTCACTCAATAATAGGCCTTATCCATTGAGTTTCCCTTCCACAAAAAAATATAATACATTTCCTAATATGTTTGAATGTACCAACTGGAACACATGCCAATGAGATCCAATATATAGGGTTAGCTTCCAAGATTGATTTTAATAAAATAAATATTCCTCCACAAGTCAAACACTTATTGCACTAGATCTGAAGTTTGTTCTCAATTTTCCCTATCATCCAAGCCTAGACACTCCTAAGATAATCATTAGGCTTTAGCACAAAACCATGATATTTAAGACCACCTTAAGACCCAATTTTTAAGACAATAGGAATGGAACCTCTTCCTTTCCTAGTGACCCAATGTTTTACTTGGTTTGATAGTCATCTAACAAGTCTTTCATTACCAACCTTCCAAGCTAGATGAGTACCAATTATAGAAAAAATCTAAGACCAATGCTTTCATTGGTTAGAAACATTCTTGACATTGCTTCTTTCATTTCTAATCCAATCTAACAATAACCTAGGGGCAATATACTTTTGGATAATAGTTATCTTCCACAGACTATCCTTTGTGATGAGATTTCAAATGCTTTTGGAAACAAGTAATGTGCTAAACATGTGAATATGTTTGAGACCCAAACTCCCTTCTCCCTTGGTATAGCACAGAGTACTTCACCTATCTTAGGATATGGGGGAGTAAAATAGTTCACTTATTACCTAGAGTTCTCCCTAACTGAATGTCACTAGCAGAGGTTCCATTCCAAACTATCATTGATGGTGTACACGGTCAGATTCATTCTAAGAAGATAGGTTCATGGCCCAAGTTTCCTCTATTCATTGGACATCTAGTAATTCAGAATGCAATGCATGGTGGTTTCATTTCCAAGGAAATAGTTCACCTATTATTAGGTTTGGTATAAAAGAGAAAACATGACCCTAAAGGGTTCATCCCAGCATTGTTTTCTCAAGCACACTTGAAGAATTCTTCCATACATCATGAAAAATGGACTCGTGACTCTTTATTCCAAAGCACTCATAATTTTGAAGAGGTTATGAGCAAGTTAATTGATCTACGTCATAGAGTGCTCATCCATGAAACCCAGAAGTAGTTAAAACCCATAGTACAGGAAGAAATAAATATATTCTTTGAATAGAAAGAGAATGAAAGAAAGGAAGCAATACATGCAACAAACGAAACTAAAGAGACTACTCTTGCTACTGCCAAATATGAAGAGCATTTATAGTTAACAAGGAAAACAACCTGCTACTAGTTCTCCCCTTATTTCTCCCATTCAGAAGTTGAACACCTTGATGCAGAAAACCCAAGACCTATAAGGTAAGATAACCTTTAGTAAATCTGTTTATCATGTTGATTATGTTCCCAGAGTTACACCAAACATTTATGTTAAAATTGAAAGAGTAGATAAATCTAGTAATCCACGTCCTCACACATATCTTGAAGAGTTCATTAATTAGAAAAGGAGAAGCCTATGGAAATGGTCAACCCAACACTTGTTACCTTAGAACCTCCACAGTATTTTATACCTCCAAATACCTAAGAAATCAATAACAATGCTAAAGTTCAAGAATCTACATAACTAGGTGATCATACTATCAATTATGATGGTCCTTCACTTGATCTTCATACCAAAAAAGATCTTATAGTTGACAATCCTTCTCAGATAGTAGAAACTTCCCTGCAAGTTTGACACCAAGTGAAGACAACACTCCCACTATTTCCCCTCTGTATACCAAAGATTCTACTCTTGCCCGGGATACTCAACCCCGATTGATAATATGTCTACAATTACTGGAGGACAAACTAGTTTGACAAAATATACACAACTAGTCTCTTCAACTGATGATGAGTCATTACCCATCATCAGTACCATGAACCTTTTAAATTCTACAGCCAAGGAATTAGTAGATTTCGGTGAAGAGGTTGTAGTGGTTTTGGGATATTATTGCTTTAGCAAGAAATAAAAGGCCAACAAGAAGAGAGGTTCCAAAAGAAGTAGAGAAGGCCATATTATTGAGGAGTCAGTTTCAAGCAAGATAATTTAGAAGTCATCCTTTGAGGATCCTCAGAGTGGAGTAATAGAAGTATCTACAGCCTTGGGGGATTTCGCAAGGGCCAATTATGACTTTATGTTTGTTTGAAGAAAAGCTTTGGATTAGGGAAATAAAAGAACATGAAAATACAAAGAGAAAAGGAAACTCTGCAAGAAGACCTAAACCAACAAATAGTACAACTTAAAGCCCAACATGATTTGGAATTGCGAAGCTTAAGGGACCAAATTTAACAACTATCTAGGCAAAAAGATATTGCAGAGGTAGAGTTAATTCAACAAGCTATTGTGCTAGATAATATTAAAACACAAATTAAGGAAAACAAAGACTACCATTCTTCTTATACCTTTTTCAAATTTATTGTTCAAGAATTCAAAGATGAGGCTATTGCATGCAATGAGAGTTTGAGGAAAACTCAAGTTTCATTTTCAGGGTCTTAAAGAAATACAGGATGATTTTAATACTTTTGAGTATCTGTCAGACCTCTTGGTTGACCATGTAAATAAGAGAAAGAAATTTTATTTAGCTTATGATCAACTATGTGAATGGAAGAAGTATTTAAAGAATGTTCCCCAATATTTACCTCGCGTAGACTCCATGAAACTTACGAGAGACTGAATATCAATAAAATCATGGGAATTTACTTTTGACAGTGTTGATCAGATAATAATGAAGGGTCAAAAATTCTGCTTCATACAATGGATGCTAACAGATGATTGGATGGAAACTTTGGGCATGCCAAGTTTCTATGAATTAGAAGATGCAAATCCAGGTAACTTAAAGATAGCTAAAGTGGAAGAATAAATAGATCAATCTGTAAATATGTGAGGAACCTCCTACAATCAACATTGGAAATGCGCTATATAATAGAAATAGCAGAGCATAGAAGAGATTTTATTAATCGCAATCCACTTCGAGGGAGCAACCTCCTTTGAGCAAGCTCAAAACAAAATAACTTATGGATGCCTTCACTGGCCTCAAAACATACTTATATACTAAGTCTAATCTAAACAATTATTTCTCCCCATAAATGTGGGATAATACAATATACTCATGTGACAACTTACAAAGCATATGCGTCCAAAAAAAATATACTAACGAAATAAAAAGGAGGGTTGACACGGGTTCATAACATCCCCTCCCTCTTAGAAAAACTGTCCTCAAAGCTTTAGATGTGGAAATTGTTGTTAAATTTGAAGGAGTGGTTCTCATGTAGCATCCTCTGGTTGCATGTTGTGCTAGTGAATTAAGACCTATGTGATGGACTAAGAGAGAAGCTGACAAGGGCCCTTATTGAGGATGGCCTCCAGATCCAAAATCATGGATCCTTCATTATCCAGTTCTGGTAAAAATGATTATGCTCTGATGTTGGTGCCAATCACTTTCTTAAGACAAGAGAAATTAGATATTGGGTGAATGCGAGAAGAAAGAGGAAGTTCCAATTTAAAAGCAACGGACGCAATCTTCTGAAGAACCTTATATGGCCCGTAGCACTTTGGAGCCAACTTCTAAATCCCTTTAAGTTTCAAGGAGGATTGCTTGTAAGGTTGTAGATGAAGAACAACCATATCACCGACTTGAAAAGTGCACTCAGAACGGTGTTGATCGGTTTGTTCTTTCATGCGGTTTCCTTCCATGTGAAGATTGTCCTGCATAATGTGAAGAATCTAATCTCGGTTTTGGAGAACCGTGCCTACTTCCTGAATTGGTTTACTGTTGGGGGTTTATGGAAGGAGCACCGGCAGTGCCTGACCATAAATTACTTCATATGGAGTCATTTTAGATGCAGTATGGTAGGATTTATTCTACCACCATTTAGGGAGAGGGAACCACTTTTCCCACTGATGTTATTATTCATAGGTGAAGCAACGCACATAAGTTTCCAAACATTTGTTGATGACTTCAGTCTAACCATCTGTTTGTGGGTGATATTCTGAACTCATATTCAGTTTGGTGCCAGTGAGGAGAAATAGTTCTGTCCAAAAATGACTTCTGAAAGTTGCATCATGGTCTGAGACAATGGAAGAAGGGATTCCACAAACATGGAATATCTGGTCTACTCAGGAGGCGGTATATGGATGGATGAGAGCAAAAAAATGACTATATTTGGAGATTCTATCAACCACAACCAAGATTACAGTCTTCCCTCCATATTTAGGGATCCCTTCAATGAAATCCATCGAAATATCTATCCAAATCCTTGTAGGGATGGGAAAGGGTTCGAGCAATGTGGGAAGGAGTGTCATTTCACCCTTGTGGCGCTAGAAGGTATCAAATTCTCATTTCATTCCCTTCCAAAAGAAGTTACGTCATACCCACTCATACGTTTTGAGGAACCTAGAGTGCCCTGCCGATGGAGAAGCATGGAGTTCATAGAAGACAGTCTGTTGAAGATCTATGGTCTTGGGAAGCACCAGATGACCCTTGTATCTCAAAGAAGAACCATCCCAAGAGTAATGCGATACATCATAAGGGTTATTGGCCAACTATTGGATGATTTAAAATAATGGAGAATCATTAGCATAGCCTTCCTAAAAAAATTGCAACCAATTTGGAATAGGAATACAAATAGCTGAAAGAGAAACATGGTCATCAAATGTGTGGGAAATATTATCCGTCAAAATATTGTCCTTACCCTTCTTGTGAGTGATCTCATAATTATAACCCATGAGTTTTCTAACCCATTTTGTTGTGTTGGGGATGAGACACATTGTTCCAGGAAATATTTCAAACTCTGGTGATCAGTCTTGACACAGAAATGATTCTCTAAGAGGTATGGTCGCCACTTTTGTACTACATGAAAAATAGCCATCATTTCCTTCTCATATGTAAAGACAGCTAAATTCTTACTAGAAAGGGATTTTCTGGTGGACACAATGGGATGTTCATCTTGAAGGAGAATTACACTAAGTCCATTGTGGCAAGCATCACTCTCAATAGTGAAGGGCTTGGAAAAATCGAGCATAACTAGAACAGGTGCGGTACACATAACTTGTTTCAGTTTTTCAAATGCACACTCAGCAGCATGTGTCCATGTGAAAGCATCATTTTTCTATAGAGTTGTTAATGGAGCTACAATATTCCCATAATCCTTGACAAACTTGCGGTAGTCATGCCAAACAGTCCCAAAAACCCACAAAGGCTCTTGAGTGTCTAAGGTTGCGACAAATTTTTCATGGCATCTATTTTGGAAGGATCTACACGAACCCAACAATATGCCCGAGATACTCTACTTCCTTCTGCCCAAAAACACATTTACATTGTTTGGCACGGAGATAGTGATCATATAAAAGTTGCAGTACAATATCAAGATGTTGGAGATGCTCATCCCATGTTTTATTATATATGAGGATATCATCAAAGAAGACTAGAATGAAGTTCTGCAAGTAGGGCCGAAATATTTTATTCATTAATTCCTGGAATGTTGAAGGAGCATTTGTGAGGCCAAATGGCATGACCAAAAAATCATATTGGCCATCATCTGTGTGGAAGTTGTTTTAGGGATATCATCCTCATGAACCTAAATTTGATGATACCCAAAATGAAGATCTAACTTGGAGAAAAAATGAGCACCATGAAGCACATTAAGAAGCTCATCAACAATAGGAATTGGAAACTTATCCTTGATTGTGATGTGATTAAGTGCTCAAAATTCAATGTAGAGGCACCATGACCCATATTTTTTTTGGACAAGAAGAACTAGTGAAGAGAGGGACCTGGTACTAGGATGAATAATACCTTGTTCCAGTAGGTCCCGAACAAGCATCTCAATAGCTGGCTTATGGTGAAATGGGTAGCAAGAGGGCCTAATGTTGGGAGGGATGCTTCCAGGAAGGAGTGGAATACAATGGTCCTCTGGGCTTGAAGGTGGAAATTGCACTGACTCCGCAAAAACACATGCATATCAATCCAAAATCTGTTGTAGATCCAAGGGAATAGTTGAGACCGTTGAAGGTTGCATATGAATGAAATGGAGTTGAGCGATGACCCCATGTAAATTATTCTTAAGGACCTTTTCCATTCAATGTGAACTGACGATGTTGAGAGACCCTGGTTACAAGCCCTTCAATTTTTTTCCCTTAGACTAAAAACTGCATCCAAAGTTCATCAAAATCCCATAAAATGGGTCCAAGTGTGCGTAACCATTGAGCGCCCAAAACCACATCACATCTGCCTAAGGGCAAGGCAAACATGTCAGAGCATAAGTTATAATCTCCAATAGAGATTCACACATAACAACACTTCCCTTTGCAAGGTAAGGTGCCCCCATTGGCAATCATGACTTCAAAGCTGGAGCAAGGAGGGAAAAAGAAATCAACATGTTTGGCAATCCTAGGGTCGATGAAGTTATGAGTGCTACCAAAATCAATGAGTATTGTAAGAGGGATATTTTTGAGGAAACCCTTGACCTGCATGGTTTGTGGGGTGGTGACTCCAGCTAATGCATGGAGAGATATCTCTGGATGGTCATCCTGAGCAGGGGGGTCAACAGGAAACTGTTAAATGCCATCCTCATCATCTACTAGATCCTGAGCATCATCAGAAATTTCAGGTGCAGATGGAGAATCCACATCCAATAGATAGATATTTTTCTCAACACATCGATGTCCTCAAGTGAATTTATCATCATAATTATAACAAATCCCTTTTTCTCTGTGTGCCCGCATCTTAGCTTCAGACAAATGCTTTATAGGAGTGGTTTTAGGAGCTGGCAGGAATGGAGGTCTTTGGAGAACCATATTTTTGAATGGAACAAAAGTGGATTTGGAGCGTTGTTGAGCCATGATATTGTCCTCCGCCAACTTATCCAACCCTAGGGATTCCATCATTGTGTTGGGACAGAACATTTTAACCTCAGATCGGATTGCATCCTTCAGACCACTGATAAAACAATCCTTCTATGTGATTGGCCAATTTCTCAAATTACGTCTGATACTCCCTCACAGTGCTAGTTTGGCGAAGTTTGGTAAGTGCTCTTGTGAGGTCATCAAAAGCACTAGGGTCAAATAATTTCAAAAGGAGTTGGAAAAAATTTGTCCAGTTTGCCTCTTCATGAGCCTTGATGTACCAACAAAACCATTGAAGGAATTCATGTTCCAAATAAAAGGACGCAAGTGGAACTTTGTTGACATCAAAGTGTTATGCAAACTGAAATATTGTACTGCCCTGTAAATCCATCCAGTCGGATCATCACCATTGAAGCGAGGAAAATCAAGCTTCGGACCACCAAAATTGTTGGAAGAAGAGAACCCAATTTCTACAGAAGACTCACGATGTCATCGGTTGGTCATGGTTGAATGCTAAAGATGGAGAACGAGAAATTTTTC
>LPNX010063184.1:630295-716470 GCA_001517045.1 Pseudotsuga menziesii | reverse complement strand
TGGGGGGGGGGGGGGGGAATGGGTAGAAAAACAAAAACAGAAAGGTTTTTAGAAAAGGAAAATTTGGAGTTGGGAAAAACTCGGGTGGGTAATTAGGGTTTAACTCAGTTTTGGACACTTTTTGAGAGACAGTGAAGCAGAAAATGAGAATTTCAGAAACGAGGTGAAAGCATGGGAAAATTTGTCAGAGTGGGACAAGGAAGTAGAAATGGGAAATGAACACCGTGGCAAAATTTTAAGGCGATTGGGTGAGAATAAAAAAATTTGTGGCAAACGCTAAAAATAGACAAATGTGGGATGTCGGGCTTCGAGAAGTGGAATTTGGGATAGGGTCCTCAAGGAAGGAAATATGGAGAACGAAATTACGGGGTTCTAGTGAATTTTCAAGGGAAAGAGATATGGAATTGATATGTGGTGGCTCTATAAATCTACGCTTTATCAACTAGAAATAGATATGTACCCCAGGTATGTTCAGCTTCCTAAAGGTTCGAGGGATTCACTCGGCCACCAATGTTTCCTAACGGCTTGTGTATTGGGGAAGTACCCCTCACTCCATGGCTCATGTAAAACTAATAACCTCTTTGCCACAAACGAAAGCTCTTTGTTTACCTCACAGGTGGGAACTAGCCAATCAGGTAGGGTTCATTGCCCTTTTCGCTTGGAAAGTCCTCTCAGTGGCCAGCTACTTCAGGGTTCCTGTGGTACTCATCACAATGAGTTTTAGGGATATGCTCAAGTACTTCCCACATTTAAGAAGATAGTGTTTATTCCCTGGTCTAAATGAATAATGCAGATTCAAAGAAGAAGCACTACTGCAATAACCACAATGCCGAGAAGCAATGCAAAAGAAAAAAATTGGCATAAATTCCACCCAGCGAGCCCAATAAAATGCTCTAATACCATATGTGAGGAACCTCCTCCAATAAAAAATGAAAATGCATGATATAAAAGACTTATCAGAGCACAAAAGAGATTTTATTGATCGCAAGACACTTCGAGGGGGAAACCTCCTTTGAGCAAGCTCAATACAAAATAACTCGTGGATGCCTTCATTGGCCTCACCAAGTACTTATATACTAAGTCTAATATAAACAACTATTACTCCTCATGAATGTGGGATAATACAATATACTCGCGGGACGACTTACAAATCATATGCACCCAACAAAAATATACTAACAAAATAAAGAGGAGGGTTGACACAGGTTCTTAACAAAATATAATTCAAAATATGTGACTCGAATAGATATCTCTTCATTTAAGTTATTTATATCAACTCTAGCACAACTTAGAGTTACTCTACAAGGGTTTTTAGACAGTTGGCTGAATACTCGGTTTAATAATATTAGATATCTCATATGGAAAGCACAACTGCAGTTGGAACATGCCAACTATCCATATATCACTTAGATGTAGGAGGTTTACTCTAAGTGGAAAGATGTTGTTACTATTCTAGGTAGGAGAAGTATTAGTGGTGTCTCATATGGTCCTTAAAAATCTCCTTATTTAATGGATCTGTAATTGTGTTTATTTGACCTTTTTACCTTTAGAGAGAGAGGGGTATACGTTGAAGAATCACTGGTGAAATTTCTTGCACTAGAGTTTGTATGAACTATTTGACCTGCTACAACCAAGTATGTAATTTCTTGCATATTGGGTGATATTAGATGGAAGAATTGTTTTGGTTATGATTCAACAATTTGTTAATAAAGTTTTCTTTGTTGAAGGTGTCCTTCATTGAATAGTATATTAATTGATTTTGTATTGTTAATGATTCCAAGGGTTGAATAATCATTTTGTATTTTATGTTATGATGAACCGAAATTATTGATTCACATGAATTTGTCCATATGTTTTAGTTCTGATGCTAAAATTTTGTGAATTCTTTGACATAATGATATACTTATCTTAATTGCTCGCATAAATTCAACATTAACCAAACTTCTTACAACTTTCTAGCAGGTTTTCCTACTATGACCTATTAACCAAATCCACTTTTAAGAAAACATGTTCCCTTTGAAATATTATTAACAAATTTAGCAACAATCACAAGTCTCCTCTTTGGAGAAAACCATAAGTCCAACAAAGGTTGAAATCCTTCAGAAGTGATCACATCAAACTAATTAGAAATAGGAAAATTTATGTGGGGATTTTATGAAGTTCTCAGATCAAATCGCTTTTCTTGTGCTAACACTTGAACCAATTTTAGGCATCAACAAATGCGGCTAGAAGGAGGGCCAAAAAATAATTAATGGCTTCAAGGCATAAAATAAAAATGACTCCTCGTTCCCCGATTTCTACTCGCAATCGTTTGAACCCACCAGTCACATCCACCGCTACTGCAATTCCACATCCAAAATTCGTTTCATCTCTACCCTCACTTTCCACAAATCCTGAATGGGTTTCTGACTTTCTCACACCCTTTTCTGAAGACTCATCACTATGTTTCTCCATAGAAAATGTTCAACAAATCTTAGAAACACGACAAGAAAGGGTTTCCAGAACGCAAGTCATGCATGAACAATTCATTCATCATTTTAGGGCTTCTGTTCAAAATTCAAAACAATATGTCACTAGCTTTGCAATAAATCATGAATAACAATCCTTGCATCAAAATTTTAATGCGGAAGTGAGAGTATGATTTCACTACAAATCTCATTTTTTCTTTATTTGGGAATATTATGGCCTCACTTAATCTATACCTTAATCTGGACTCAGGAAGTCTGGGTCAACCACCGTTTCCACCCGATTCCTTGCCCATTTCTCCTCACATAAATAATTATGAATGTAGTTCTTCCGACCACCATACCGAAAGTTCATATGAAGGATCTAAGGAAGAGGAAAATCAACCCCGAATGGATCATAATTTGAACATGCCATGCATCTATTAAGTTGTTGTATCATTACTTAGTGTACAACATCCACTGATTAAAAAAACCCTGAAAAGAATTTATCTAAATTTGATCCTTGTGATAAACAACCAGCTGATGATCATATTAATAAATTTATGTTAGCAATCCGTTTGCGTAACATAATACATGAAGATGTAGTATGTTGATTGTTTCCCTATACCTTTGAGAGAAAATCTTCAAATTGGTACTTTGCTTTACAACCCCGAACTATACGCTCATGGAACCAATTTGACAAATTATTTTTGGAAAATTTTGGAGAAGAAGACCTAGTAATGAAGCTATCTACTATGAAAATGCATAACAAATAGCAAATCAAATATTTTAAATAAAGATTTTTAACACTTAAAAAAATAAAATCCATGTTGAATCTATGCCAGTTGAAGCCTTCTTGTGGCATATTATGTAAAATCCCTTTCAACTCCTTTATCCATGTGGGTGAAAAGGTTGCACAAACTGACTCTAGAAGAAGCCTTTGATGAAGCTATGTTGTTAGAGAAATACATGTTAAGCTTGAAAGATAGTCTTGATATTAATACCAATCAACCAAGTACTTCTCAAAAGAAATCTGATCCTATAACTAAAAACAATCCTCCAAAGAAGGAACAAAGTGCTTTTGATTTTGAAAACCTTCAAAAGGTTCTACAGAAGGTATCCAATGAAGTAATAAACCTCAAGAAAAATGCAAACAAAGATCCATCTAATCGGGGAGGCTATTTTAGAAACCCTTATAAAAAGCTTTATCAAAAACCTGTTAATCAACAAATGCCTCCTTCTAAGGGGATGAACAGTGATGATGTAATCTCTGTACTGAGAGATTTACTTACAGGACCACAACCTCCTTCTGAAAACACAAAAAATAATTTCACTAAAAATACACAAGAGATGAAAATGTGTCGGAAGATCCAAACACCCATTCCCTTAATATTTTTTTATAACTTTCAGGTTACGATGAAGAAGACAGTTTATGTAGTCCAGCATCCCTATAACACCTGAGGAAAATCACAACAAACTCAAGACATTATGTCTACATCTAATTCTACTAAAAACCCACCTGCAACTGCTAAGGTCATTCCTCATAAAGATACTACTACTTTTGAACTTGATTATGAACCTGTGGGAGACTTTAAGAAATGTAAAGCTAATATATCTATATTTGAATTATAGAAAATTCCTCAAATTAGAGATAAAATTGAAAGCAGTCTAGCTCCAACAAATAGAAAATTGTTAAACATAATATACTAGAGACCCCATTTTAAGAAAGAATTCAATAGTTGCTTGTTACATCCTCCACTGGGAAAAAAATGAAAACACCACCTTTCCTATAGTATTTTGAAATTTTTAATAGGAATGTCCACAACTGCATGGTATAATTTGGTTCAAATGCAATGCCACTGTCTGTTTGTGAAAAACTTAATGCACCAATACAACCTTCACCAACATAGATAGTGCAATTAGATAGATCTAGAGTAAAGGTTGTAGGAGAATTGAAAAAAAAATTAATTAGGCTTTCCTCAGACCCTGGGATCCATCAAACCATTGATATTGTTGTAGTCGATGTCCCTAAAGATTATGGGATGTGGTTGAGTTATGACTAGTCTCAAAAACTTAAAGGATATTTTGTAACTGACTAGTCACACTTATGGTTGTCATACCAAGGTAAGTCCAATAAAATTAAAATCGAAAGAGAACCATATATAAAACAAATTGTTGCTGATCTTGATGACCCTAGTGAACTTGCCTTGCCCATGAATTCCAATTTAGGTAATTACTCTATGGACAATTTTTTTGGAGACCTACCTGTTGACATTTCTCCTTTTTCTTAGTCTGCAAATCTGTTAGAGATCATGAACTTTACCTAGATTGGGTCTTCTCAGTCTATACTACATAATGTCTATAATGTAAATACCAATTTTAAGATAGACAAGACTTGTTGGACTTTTTTTTATGGCTCCAAATCCAAACATGGAGTTGGAGTTGGTTGTGTTTTAATTGATCCAATAGGAAATGAGACTATGATAGCTTGTTGTTGGGAATTTAAATGTAAAAATAATGTGGTTGAGTATGAGGCATTAATTCAAGGTCTGGAAAGGGGAATTGATCTAAAGGCTAAAGTTTTGAAAGTCTTTAGTGACTCAGAAATAATCATTCGACAAATAAGGAACACAATCCATTATGTCTCATTGCACTTGAAGAATTATCAGAAAGAGGCTTGGGATTTGATTAATCACTTTGAAGCCTTTAACATAAATTTTGTTCCCATATCACAAAAATTTAATGCAGACTTATTAGCCAATGTCACTCCTAAATTGATGCCTGCATAAGGTTTTTCACCCAATGCATTATCTATTGAATTGATTTACAAACCTCCAATACCTGATAATATAAACTGGAAAGTCTTTGATGATGACCATGAAATTCTAAATTTTCCCACATCCCATTAAAATTTTAAAGAAGTAGCTATTGACCAAGACACTCATGACCAATCTCTATTAGAAATACAAAACCATTCAAATCCACAAAGACCTACTGCTTTAATGCCCATGTTATAGCGGATTTCACCACACTAGGTGAATCACACATTGTATGGCCTTCCCCTATCCCGCTGCAGACTCATTATTCCCTATGGACCATTTATTGTCTTTTGATGTATAATTAACCATCCCTAAAAACATTAGAAAAATGATATACGCGTCCTTTTACCCGATAACCGTGTACATACGCGGATATTCCCTCTATAGTCGCGTACATCGGGATGTGTGCATAATCCAAAACTGTTGGACTGTTCCTTGTCTTGAATCCGACTCATATGACTCCTGGCCTTCCATATGCCTTGAGATCGCATGGATTCGACCTTTCAGTATCACTTTGGAAAGCTATATAAGGAACCATTGAGACATTGAAAACAATAAGAGAGAATTGAGATTNTTAGATGGTTTTAATTTCTATTGCATATTGGGAAATATTGATTTCTGGAGTCTAGCTGTCTGTTGTGGTACCCCAAGCCATAGGAATTTCTCTCCGTAACAACCCATATCAGTTGTCAGACTTGAAAAGTTTTATGACTTGCAGGATCAATTTAAAAAAGTAACCAATTGTAAAACTAATAGCTCCTATATGAGTAATCAAAAATAAATTTGGAAACTAAATAGAATCCTTAGAATATCAACTTAGGTATTGAATGTAGACCTGTAGAAAGAGATGCCTTTATCAAATTATTTAAACAATATAAATATGTATTTGAATGGACATATGATGATTCAAAAACATTTGATACTAATATCATGCAACAAAATATACCTATGAAACCTGATGTTAAACCTTATCAACAAAAACTCAAGAAAATGCATCATAGCTTAGAACCATCTGTTAAAAAAGAATTAGATAAACTTTTATCATCTAGGATAATTTTTCCAGTCATACTGTAATACCCCAGTTGTTAAGCCTCGACCGTATAATCCTTCATGTGACTTATGTTCTTTTGCATTATCGACTTATGATATTTTATATGCTTGTGGATTTATGATCCTTTGTATGATCACTGTGATTAAGAACTTATGGTTATTGTTTAATAACATGACTTTGGACTTTGGCACTATTATTAATGTTAATGTTATTACTAGCATCTTTTCTACCTTTGAATGTTGTTAATATTGATTAAATAAAAAATTGGCTAAGAAAAGTCAACTAAATGGGTATGGGGGACCATGGATTACACAAAGTGAGGGGGGATGGGGACATCCCTAGCACCTTATAACTTGTTGTTAGCTTAAGTTTTCCATCCAAATCCATATTTGCACCATGGTGAGATTAATAATGTTGGTCACCAAACCTTGTACAACGGACCCTATTCTCAATATTTATGGACTATGGAGTTAATATTGCATCTTTTACACACTTTATTGGGCCCCTCTTTCCTAGGGATCCCTCACATTTATGTGTTTTTGGTCATTTATGAGCCCTTTTCCTAGTTTTAGGGGTTGTAAGCTATTTTCTAGCTTCCACTCTTACATGATGCATTAATGATCATGTTTTTGTGCTTTTGTGGCATTTATGACCCTATTGGATTCCCTCTCTCACCTATTTCTCCATCCGTGATGTTTTGTAACCCCCTTTATGCATTAGTGTGAATCCATGTGCTCTTCATGGCTCCACTCCTTAGTTTTTGGTAACTCCTCCTCATGGTGCTAATTCGGGAAAGGGAATATTTTCACTAAGCCACCACTCCACTAATTCAAGTTAAGTCTCCATGATTAAGCTTAAACCTTACATCTCTCTAATTCAAGTTGATCCCTTTGGGTTAAAGTTGGCCTCCTTGTGTTATAAATTCATATGCCCTCTCCTTGTTGAAGTTAATCTTGAGCTTTGGACCATGTGACTTGTGCTATCTATCCATGTTGGGAATGTTGGTAGGATTGGGAGTGTATTGAGACTTAAAGTTAGTCTAGTTGTTTTCCCTTTACTTCCATTCTATCACTCTACTAGTCCAAGTTCTCACATAGGAATCCAAGAAATGGGAATGGCGAGCTAGGTCATATCCCATAGGTAGTGGAGAAGGACAAGAAAGTAGTAGTGGGAAGCATTGGGGTTCTCAGAAGAGGTAGTTTCGAGAGTTGTTAGACTAAGTGTTCCTTTACCTATGGATCAATGGTATTAGCTCTAGGGTGACCTATTCAAGAGAGTAAGGCTTGACAGTGTATACGGTTGGGAGGAAAGTCGTCCTACTACAGGTAGTTGCCCATATCTTGAGATAAGTATTTCTCACATGATTTTATTTATGTTTTAACATATTATGATGATGATTATGTGCAAAGGTTTTTGAATTTAATTATTTGTATTCTTGATTATTGTATGTCATAATATGGTTACAAGAAGAATGGACTCCGTAGGATTCAAATATGAGATGATATTCATTATAATCTTCTTTCCCTTCTTCAAAAACTATAACTATGACTCTACGGTACTAGGAGGGGTGCAACCATATGTTCTGGTTCACCAATATTTGTTCATTTTTTTTCATTGGTACATGTTCCATTGTGTCTGAAACAACATTTCCAGTAAGGATCGCCTTTCGTTTCGTCGAAAAAACTTTCTGGATGACCAATATATGTCCATTTTGGTCCAACAGTTTTCCAGGTGCCAGGTTGAGCACACCAGTTGTTAGATTGGAAATGTTCTATGCACGGATATGCTTCTATTTGCATATCTGAGTTTTAATAGTGTAATTTGAATGTAATGTTGATTGATGGCTAGAGGGAGGTAGCCATGCAATCTAAAATATATTAGTGAAAAATGGTTGTAGGGGACAACCATTGGGAGGTGATTTTGTCAATTATGATTGCAGTCTATGCCTTTTGTTTTTCCTTGGTTGTGGTGTGGCTATAGGTTACATCCTACCTATGTTTCTTGATGTGTGTTTTCCTTAGTGTTTATCTTCACCAAAATCACACAACGAACAACATCGCAAACTAATTAAATCTACAAGAAATTAACGACATAATACTTGACAATTATAAACTATGTTTTCAATAACCTGTACGAGGTAGAAGAATTTAATGTAGGACCTTAATCACACTATGATAATAGATTCATTATTCATGGAATGAATACGATTATGAACTTAAATTTAATGTTGATAGATTTTATTAAGTGTTGAGATTATTTAACTAAGGGAGATAAATTATTTAATTAAGTAATTTAATTAGGTAACACAACCTTACTAATGTTTATTAAAGTTAGAACTTTAATGAATCATTTAATTGTTAGTTGCCCTAACCTTATTCCTCTATTATAAACTAAAGTTTAGAACCTTTTTCCTTGTTTAGAGGTCGGGGACATTACATAGATGCACTTAGTGGATATCCAATTTAGTCCCAGTATGAAAGAAAAATGGCGACATTCACCTCTATGTTGACTTTTAGAATCTCAATAGAGCCTCAAAAAAAGGACAATTATCCAATACCCACAATCAAACAAATCCTACAAAAGGTTTATGGACAAAAAATAAAGTTCATTATTAGATGGCTTCTCAAGCTACAACTAGATTCTAGTCTCTCATTGTGATCAACTCCAAACCACATTTAGAACACCATGGGGCACATTTGAATACAGGAAAATGCTTTCTGGATTAATAAATGTAGGAGCTACCTTTCAAAGAGCAATGGGTGTTATCAGGAATATTGCACCTTCTGCGGACAGAAGTTGTTCCTCTGGTCTGAATGGTTCAGGTCCAGAACAAATGAGTGAACGACAAAGGATGAAGACCTTCCCTGAATGTTGTAGACACTTGGAATATTTCTTTGATTATGAACCTGTGTACTTGCAAGCATATAAAACATACAAGCACATCAAAGCTACCAGAATATCATCTACTTATCCATGCTAGTGACTAAGGAATCTAGCAACGTATACATGTGAAATAAAAACAACAGTAATGTGGGAAGAAAATCAGCTTTGCATTAAGAATGTATGGAGAATCTTACAACCATTGCCTTAGTGTCGACAAGCCCCTCCACGAGACAAACACTTCATCCCCATAAGCTCCAACTTTTCTCTCTATGATCTCCAATGATTTGGACTAGGTAGTCAATCTAACAGCATAACAATACCTCTATAGTTCTCCCCCTCAACTATGGATATGAGCTTGTATTTATAAGGCTCAATGGATAGGAGTAGTTGAGAGAATGGTGGGTGAGGTGGCTCCAAGATCCTACCATGGGGGATCTTGAGCTCAAACTACCCCATAATGATAGGGATAAGGGATGACACAAGGCTCAAGTTCTAGAATCCTTGAGAAACTTCTCTTTTTCCCATTTTACCCAGGGTACCACTTTTGTTCCCTTATGATAGGGCAATTTAGATGAGAACCACTTTAAGACCAAAGACCATAGGCGGTGGCACCGCTTCTCTATAACAGGATACAGGCGGTGCTGAGCAAGGTACCACTCATCAGCCACAAGGTAAGTGCGATGCTAGGTTTTTTCAAGTAGAATTGACAAACAGAGCAAGTTTCCACTCCAAGTGTTGGGATTAAGGGAAAACATGGAATTTAAGGGCCTCATCACATGATGGTGACAGGATTTAGGTATAACATAATTCCCCCCAAAGAATGAGACTTAGAGGGATATGATAAGCAAGAGCTTTGAGAGAACAAGTTGTCACTTCGAGGTGAAAATGTCAGCTCGGTCGGAGAATGTTGTCCAGTAGGCATCTGTAGCACATCAATACTTTTGACTCATAGACAAACGTAACCAACTCATGGCTGCGAACCAATACAAAGAAGATCCATGAGAGGAATAAACAAGCATGGCTACTAAAATACAGCGTAGATCCATGTGATAGAGGACTCAAACTTGGAAATAGCTACTGGACATACAACGTAGATCTATGTCATACAGACGCAAATTTCAGCATAGCCACAAACATACAAATGTGGATCCATGCTAGATATACAAAAATACATCGCAACCTGGGGAAAGCAATGAGCTCTAAACAACTACCCAGGGTCTTCGTCTCGTCTTCCACAAAGTATGATTCTATCCATGTGATTACAATGATCTGAAGTCAAACATGGTAGAAACCACTTGATTACCGGCCAATGATGTGAACCGTTAACAAGTGCGAGGGAGATCACCATTGATGTCAATGATTCCTAAGGTACCCTAGTATAATCTACTCTGTGTGAATAGATGTCTTGATGTCGAACACCCAGTCGATTCTATCGATCAAAGGTTAATGATGTGAACCTATGTCGAGAGCGAGAGAATCTGTCATTAAGGCATACAGATCTCAAGGTACTAAGTTTTGTTTCTAAGACTATTTCCCGGATGATGAGCTGATGTCGACGGGAATAGTCTCGTCGAAGGAGGGCCATGATGAGTCCCACATCGATGACACAAAACTCGAAACATAGTTCTGGAATGATATGAATAAGATAACCATAAACTGACTCAAAAGTACTGACACAGAGATTGTTTTGACTGCAGAGGTAAAACTTCTTCAACTTCCCTTTGAACATCGGGTGGCACGACAAAATACTTGGCAGCATGACTAAACCAGAAAAACACATAGTACGACGACGGACAATCTATTATTTTGAAAGACTCAAAGGAGTGACATGACTCATGAAAGTGGATCGTCACGGAGATCAGCTGAATACCCAATTGAATGAAATGATATGCAGACAAGTGCCATGTTCAAAGGTAATGACAAACTACTGCCATTTATTTGCAAAATGATTCCCTTCCCATTTTCCCCATCATGGTTGATGAGTGCCTCTTTTCAATTTTACGAGTTCAAAGAGGGTAACAAACACTCGTTATAGCTCGTCCGAAGAAAAGTCCAAACTCATACGTTTTACGAACCTGAGAGAGGAGAGGTTCGTTCCCAAAAAAAGGGTCTCTCAATGTTTAATTTAACAAGTCCAATGAAAGAAAACTCAATATCGTTCATGTTTAGAGAGTTTGAACAACCACAGAAGAAGACTCCATAGGGTCCTTTTTCATAAAATAGTTCACCTAAACCAAAAAAGTGGTAACCTACCGTCAAATGAACGACTCTTCAAATGCTTTAATGAGAGTGAAGGAGACAAGATTGCTCGACAATCTTTTCGTATTTAAGGAACCCGAAAAGAGTTTAAAGAAGACTCCACTAGATCTCTTTTCACGATGAGATATTTTACGAGCCTGAAAAGAATTAGAAATGGACTCAGACCTTTGAGGCTAAGTTTTGAGAGCGTGACCAAAGTGTCGCAATAAACGCTCAAAAGAATTTTTTTCGTTTTATGGTAGTAAGAAAAAGTCAAAAATGAACTCCCAAAACTTTACTGCTACCTCTCTTCTATCCTGCAACGACTCAAAAACAAGTGTTAAATGCCCCAATAACTGACATTAAAGGATTACGACTGATAGATTTTGAGTAATAAACAATTTTAAAACAAAACTATAGCATGTCAAACCCTAAAATGTATATAAAAGTCATGTAAATAGTAAAAAATCAAAACATTTTACCATTTACCCATAGTGGAGAACCTTTGGAGCATTTTTTTGCCAGATTTTTAGTCGCTGATATCGGGAGCATCCACCGTCAGATTCACGCACTGTCAATTCCAGGTAATAGCCTAGACCCTACTCTTACATTCCATGCCTTCAATTTTGATTTTTAATAGTGTTTTGGGCTTATATGCTGCGCCCTAAAATCATGGAAGCGGGCACCACTCTTATCCCTTGTGGGATAAGCGGTACCCCGCTAGAACCGCGCCGAAAACATAGCGCACAGGCAGTGCCACCGCCTGTCCTCAATGGGACACAGGCAATGCCGGCCGTGGATAAATATAAATGGTTGCACAAGAAAAACTAGCTCATTTTTGTTGATTTGAATGATTAGGAATGCTTCTAATTAGTCTTGTGATGGTTTTTGATAGGTTCTTGTTGATCAAAAATGGTCATATGGAAAGAGAGGCAACATGACAATGTAGATGCCTTCACTGAACGAAATATGAGTTGCATAGCCGCATTGAGAGACTGCGAACTCTTAAAGTTCTTCCACACACTCAGTATGGTATCGCATGAGAGACTACTAGAGCATATACTCCGGATGTGGAATCCGGAGCAACAATATTTCGAGGTTGGTGATCACATATTGACAGTTGAGGTAGAGGACATCTACTTCCTGACTAGCCTTTCGAGATGTGGTGCTCCCATCTCATTGACTGGTTCCCATGGGGGGGGCATTACTACTCAGGAGCTAATAGACCGCCACTGCATTCCTGGGACCAGGACATCGGGGAATAAAATTCCCATAAAAGCAGTGGTGGATGGCCCTCTACCGTGTTTTTTACCATGCAGAGAGTGGTGAGAAGCCAAGGATTACACCAGGCATCTAGAGCGCATATGCTTTATGCCATAGAGGCCATGGCGACTACAGTCTTCAACTGGGAGGAAGCTCTACTTCTGATCTTCAAGGATTAGCTGACCAAGTGTCAATAGGGGGAGCTGAAGAAATTTGGTTTCGGTTCCATTCTAGCTTGCTTCTTTTTTGAGAGGGTTCCATAGATGAGACCCCAGGAGGTTTTTACAGAGTTGAGGGCACGGGACCCTCGCATGCAGAGGTGGGTCCGGATTATGGCCCGTACTAGAGCGGGTAGAGGGAAGGTAAATTTTAGTGACCATTTCTTTCCATGGTTGAGATATCAGCTGCTCATGGTGGAGGACTATGCATATGTGGGCACTAACTTCAGTGGTGACCCTGACCTACCGCTCCCACCTGTTGGACAGTGGGGTGACATCGGTAAGAAACAAAAGACCCTAAAATGGAAATAGTGTTTTTATGTTTTTGATGTTTTATATTTTTTATGTTTAGTAACGAGACTTGAATGTTTTAATGCAGATGTCGGAGTAGCACGACCTGGGGGAGCCTCCCCACTGGACAGGCGAGCCGGAGCCCGTTTTATACCATAGGGCAACGTTGTGATAGGGGATTTAGAGGAGAACCTGGAGAGGTTGACTCTAGACATCCCTGATGCTTCTATCGATGACCTCCCACTAAGGTATCAGAGGCCTACAGCGGGAGTACAGGATCGCTTTAGCAAACTTCTATGTAGAGTATCCCGGGCAGTGATGTGTTACCACGAGCATCGTTAGACGATGAGTGTATGATGTATCCACTGAAAGCTGATAGCTTCAGGACTTTTGTATGGTGATTTTTTACCTGAAAGCCTACGCGCTTTAGATGAGGTCTCATGACCTATTTTTTTGTAAAACATGTTCATATATATATATACATACTTTTACTTGGTGTTTATACGTCTCAAATGGTGAATGTATTTTACATGAGTTTTACATGTCTTTTATAGTTTATTTACAATGAACCATGTTTTATTTTCATGTCATGAATGGGCAATATGCCAATCTAGGATGTAATTAGCCAATGAGTCAGCAACTACATTATGTTCCCTAGGGATATGCCTATAGGTGATAGTTTCAAATGACCTTTCTAACCCGGAAGAGATGGAGAAGCACAGGATTCCTAATGGTATAAACATGGTTTAGATGACAAACCACAAGTTGTGAGTCCATCAAGACTACCAAGTTGTGAACATCTTGGGAGGCAGCTTCAGTCAGAAGACCTATGACTGCTCAATACTCGGCAATGTTGTTGGTTGCGGGACCAATACAAACCACTCCTGAACTAACCAAATCGTAAGCTGGGGAATAGAGAACCCAAGCAACTAAGGCAATATTCAAGGTGTGGTGGCAAGCACCATCAACGAAGTCGTAGCAATCCATCTGCTTTGCGCGACCAAAACATGGTATCTGAACACTAAACTCAAAACCATATTGAAAATACTTAAGCACATTGAAAGTCAAGTAATATACATATATACAAGATACTATCCAAGAGAGATCTAGGCATAGTAGCTCTTCAGGTACAACCCATTGCAAGATTGTCCTAAAGGGATTCCATCATAGTCTACGAGCTCGTAGGCCCCTTTCTCTAAAACTTTGGAAATAACGAAAGGACTGTACCACATGGATTCGAACTTTCATTTCCCTAGTTTGTCATATCTCTTATCGTAAGTCAAAACTAGGTCACCCTCGTTAAAGGCACGAGGTTGGACAGACTTGTCATACTGCGCCTTGACGTGTTTCTTGTGTGCCTCATTAGCCCAGGCAGCATCTCTCCTAGTTTCGTTAAGGTTGTTCAAGTATAAAAATCTCTCTTCCTCGGCGGAAGTGTCTGGGAGAAGTTCGATGGCAAATTTCAAGGATGGAATCTGACATTGAATCGGCAAGACATATTCGAGTCCATAGATAAGATAGAAAGGTGTGAAACCAGTAGTTATATTCACCGAAGTCCTATAAGCCCAAAGTGCAGAAAAAAGGATATGGTGCCAGTTGGATTTATGGTCTCCAACCATCCGATGAAGCATCGTTTTCAAAACCTTGTTAATGGACTCTACCTGACCATTAGCTTGTGAATAATAGGGTGTAGAGTTTTCATGACAAAAACCTAGCTTGGCACTTAATTCGTCCATCATTTGATTATAGAAATGTGATCCGTGATCAGTAACTATGGACTGCAGGACTCCGAATCTAGCTATCACACGATTCAACAGGAAGAGAGCGGAAGTCTTACCATCTTCTGCATATGTAGGCATGGCCTCAACCCACTTTGTAAAATAGTTAGCAGTTACGATGATGTAACCATGCCTCCCGGTTGAGGTAGGTTTACAATGCATATAATCAATCCCCCATTTGGAAAAAGGGCCAACGGCAATGACGGGGTGTAGCAGAGCAGGTTGAGTGCGCTTTTTCGGATAAAAATGTTGAAAGGGTGGGAATTTCTTAACGGCCTTGTGACAATCTTTAAAGACTGAAGGCCAGAAATAGCCAGCGTGGAGGATTTTTTGGGTTGTAGCCATCCCAGATAAATGACCGCCACATGCTCCAGAGTGGCAATCATTCAACACTTGTTCAGCTTCCTCGTGGGTAAGGCATCACGCGGAGAATGGAATCAATACCACGTCTATACAAAGTGTCATTCAAGATGAGGTAGTATTTTACGTGGTGACGAATACGGTGGCGATCGTCATGGGATAGATTTGGTTGAAATCTTTGTGTTTGGAGATAAATGAGCAAATCTCCATACCATGGGTTAGTAGTGCTTATCAGGAACAGGAATTCATCCGGAAATGAATCACTGGGCTCAGATTCTGTTGAAGCACAGGGAAGATCACACATGAGCTCGGTAAAGACCAAGGATTTATTTGATGTGGCTTTGGCAAATTCCAGATCAAACTCTTGTAGTATGACTATCCATTGGGAGTAATTTCCCCTGAGCACCTGACAAGTCAGGATGTAATACATAGGGTTCTGGTCGGCCAATACGGTGGTTGTGGGGAGCAAAATGTAGCGACGAAATTTTTGAACAGCAATGACCGTGGCCAATGCTAATTTCTCCACGTGTGAATATCAGGTTTCAGAATCCATAAGATTCTTACTAGCATAGTAGATCACAAGTCCTTGACCGTCGGGATTTTCCTGCACCAAAACCATAGCAATGGTAGTAGTGGAGGCAGCAATATATAAGAGAAAATCCTTTGAATAATCTGGGGGGTGTATCATGGGTGAATGAGTCAGAGCGTGTTTAAGATTATCAAAGGCTCGTTGGGCTTGGTCGTCCCAATAGAACAGAGTGTCCTTTCTTAAGGAGACGCATGTAACCGTGTGTTTTCCGTGCAAAATTGCACACGAAACGGCGGAGAAAGTTTACCTTCCCTTGCAAAATTTGGAGTTTTAGAAGGTTGGTTGGGGTTGGTAGAGATAAAATAGCGGCAATTTTCAATGGATCTATTCGGATGCTGTCCTTAGAAACCACAAAACCTAAAAGGTGTCCCGTCTCAATGCAGAAAACACATTTATTAGGATTGAACCGTATATTATAATGACAACATCTTAGGAAAATGTCTCTAAGATGACCAGGGTGGTCCTCCCGTCGCTGTGAATGAGCAGGGAGGTCATCAAGGTACGGTTCAACAATATGTTTTATATTGTGAAATGCATAGGAAATGGCACGCTGGAAAGTGCCTCCAACGTTTTTTAGGCTAAATGGTAACTTCCTATATGCAAAGGTTCCCCATGGGCAAATGAATGCCGTCTTGTACTGATCGGTGGGTAAAATCTCAATCTGATTATAACCTAAAAATCCATCCATAAATGAGAAGAAGACACTTCCAACACAGTTGTCGATAATCCGGTCGATATGCGGAGTGGGAAAGTCGTCTTTGGGACAAGCTTTGTTCAAATCTCTGAAAACGATGCAGACACTAATGGTGCCCTGCTTTTTATTGACAGGGATGACCTTTGACACCCATTTTGTCAGGGGTATAGGATAAATAAACCCAACTTTGAGAAGTTTCTCTATTTCAGTTTTAATAGCTGCAGCCTTCCGTAGATGGACGTGCCTTAGTTTTTTCCTGACAGGTTTAGCAGTGGGATAGGTTTTTATTTCATGGACCACAATGGATGGGTCTATCCCCGACATTTATTCATAAGACCAAGCAAAAATATCGCGGAATTCTTTGAAAAGTGCGCTGTATGCTTCAGATTCCTCTACCGAGCAGTTCTGCCCAACATGAACATGCTTAAGGGTACCAGGCTTGGCTGATATGTCAATTGGATTTGTTTGAGTAATGTTGCATAGGTTTCCTTTAGAATCTATGTCTTGCAACAATATAGGAGTTTGAGGTGTGTTGACAATATCAGTGGAAAAAAGGGATGCAAAGTTGTGGTCTACCGAACTGGTGTTGGGGAGGAACGAGGATCTATGATGATGATCCTCCCAGATATGCTCATTCGTACTCATGATCTCCATAATGGAATCATCGGAAGGAAAAGTCTTGGAGAGATAATCTAGAATAGGAAGAGAGGGTTCTAACCAGTAGGGCAGGTGGTAAGGGTTTGAAGCCACCAGATGAAGTTCATCAGTGTGGTCATCGGAAAGGGTTTGAATGAAGTTGTACATTTCTTCATGCAAACTACACGAGGTGGACTCAACAATTTTTTTCCCCTTTGGATCATAATCAAATGATGAAATCATATTTACTGTCGTTGTCTCTGTGTTATGAGGAGTGGGTGGAAAAATCCCCATAAGGGACGAATCCTTCAACATGCCTACCCCAATCAACTGGTAAGGAGGAGGGGACTGGCCTAACATAGGGATGTTATTAGCCATAGAGGTAGTAACATCCGGCGTACAGAAATAGATTTGTTCAATGGTGACATTTCTCCCTAGATGCGGAAATTGGATAGTTCGAAATACCGGCGAAGCGACAGCAGTCATGGTGTAAAACCAATTTCTTCCTAGAAGGGGGTTGTAATCTAGGGGGGCGTCTACTACTTCTACTTGAATAGAAACAACTTTGCCCCCAAGCTCGACTGAAAGGGATGGGATGAGACCATGGGGCTGGAAACCTCATCCATCAAAGGCTTTAAGGGTCATAGGTGATGTTACAAGCTCGGGAGAGCAAATAGCTTTCCAACAAGACAGGGACAAAACCGAAGTTGAAGATCCTTCGTCTAAGATAGTTCTAAAGACCTTCTTTCTGACTACTTTCGTTATTATTTGGAAAGTGAGTTTGTGAGGTATTCTACACTTATAGTTCTCGACATTGAAATGAATCAAAATAGTATTGTCCGGGTCTAAAGCTCCTAACGCATTTAACAAGTTTTTGCGTTGTGTAGGACAACTTTGGAGTTCTTCCAAGGTAGACATTGCACATGGTGCCTGAGCGAGGTCTTCAACTACATTATAAAATTGAGCAGCTCGGGCATTAGGGTTAAAAACAGCCTTCCTAAGAGTACTCTTGGGTGGACACAAAACCATGTCGAGATTAGGCTTCTCGATGGTCAGGGGAACAGTAGAACCAGTAGAGGGAGCTTTTCCTGAAGAAGAATTATCTTCTTTCTTGTCTATGGGTTTGTCATAATTCTGACTTTGAGTTTGCAAACTAATAGTATCCAAGGACATCATGCGAATTTCCTCTGAAGAACTAGAGTTTCCCTTATTAGACATGTGATCTATCAGTTGTTGTTGAGAGGGAAAAGGATCTGTGAGAACTGCGGGTGCGGGATTAGTTTTCAAAAATTGGGTGATTTCGTCCCGACAAGGACACTCTTTTGTGAAATGGTCACCTCCGCATTGCAGACATGGATATTTTTCTTTTCTTTTCACTTTATCTTTATCGTTGGAGGTTGGTTTTGGATTCTCCTGTTGGTTTCCAGGTTTTTTGTTTTTAGCTTTACCTTTTTTTTTATTGTTGCTGGGGGTTTGAATAGTCTGAATAGAATTGACATCGACGGAAACCTTGGGAGTTGAAGGAGTAGGGGTGGGAGTCTGGGGTTGCTTGGAAGGTTTTGCTGCTGACGAGGACTGGATTGAACTAATAATCCCATCAACACGGACTTCTGCTGGTGGCTTTGCAAGATCGGTGCTTGGGCGAGGAGCTTGAGGGATCAAGTCATACAAAGTTTCAGACTAGGAATAGACCAAGTCCAGATATTGGGATCAACTAATGGCTTGCTCTTTAGTGACGACACCGCCCATAGCCACATCTTAGGCAATGGAGGCAACAAAGATTTAGTAAACCAATCAGCTAACAACTAATCCAGGATAGGAGCCTTAATAAGTCTTCTCTGCCTTCTCCACTCATGGATATGATCGGATATGTGGGTGGAGGTGTTTTGTTGCAGAGAATTTAAGAGATCAGTGCATGTTTCATAATGGATAGGAAGCTGAAAGTGTGTAAGAAACATAGTTGCCAACGAGCCAAAATTCATAAATGAATGTTGCAGAAGTTCAATGTACCATTTCACGGCTGTACCAGTCAAAGTTCACTGAAAGAATCTTAAATGAACTGAATAATCCAAAAGGGAGTTTGAAGAACACCACAAATGGAATGTCATGACATGGTTTTTTGGATCGTCTCCCTGATTCCGATCGAATTTTGGAATGTCCGATGGTAAATTTACTAGAATGGGAGGCCACGAGGGGTTATATCGAATGGGATCATTAATCAACTTGGACAATTCAGACAAGTCCAAGGTTGCTTGGAAAGGTAACTGATGATTAGGTAACACATACTGGTAATATTGATATGGTAAATAAGTACCAGTAGGACCGTAAGTAGGCTAATAGACAAGTTGTTATGATGAAGAACTACTGGAAGATTCGGCCGCAGGGGGTTGATTTTCGGGATTAGGATCGTCGGGGCCTCCGGGAGGAGGACCACCAGGACCACCTAGAACACCAGGAGCAGGACCACCAGACCCTTCGGGACCCCTGGGAGGTAAACCTCCAGAGCCTCCGGGACCACTAGGAGGAGGGCCAACAGACCCTTCGGGACCATTAGGAGGTGTTGCAGCTGCAACTTTTTTCCCAAATTTTTCAAATTTTGGACCCTCCTTTTGATTTTATCTTACCTGGAATTGTTTGGATTCCTGAACTCTGTTTTCCTCTGCTACAAATTTGGATTTTTGAGGTTGAATTCAGGTCAACTGTTTTCATTCATTTCGGAAGTAGAATGATCTAAAACTGCCAATGCTTTTGACTATGGAACTTAACATTTTTTTATTTTTGAATGGTTTGGTTCTATCGCTGTCGGAAGTCATTTGAACAATGAATCGAGGCATTAGTTCTCTATGTCGCTGATGGCTAGTCCTGTTTTTCGTCGATGCGTTTTTATCTCTTTTGTTTTATTTTACTGTCGGTGTTTTGTTTTATCATTGTCGGAGCACTGGTCTTCTAAGTCGGGACCATTTCGGAGGGCAGATGGAAAATGTTCTGATGGATAGCTCTTATCTTTGTCGATGCCGTGGTTTTATTGTTTAACTTCCTTTTTGACTTTATCGCTATCAGAACAATGTTAACTTTGATTAGAGGGCTAGTTTTTTTTGTTGCCGACACAGCGACTGCGTTAAGCTTTAAACTCGTCGATCTGTAGTCCTTAGTTCTTCTGATTGCCGATAGTTTTCTTTGTCGTGGAAGCCATAGTCAGTTTGTCTCCCGCCGTTGTGGCTTTCTAGTAAACTATATCGCTGATGATTAGTGGTTCTGAGCTCTGACCTTTAGCTTTAGAGTTGCCGACCACCGATGTTTTTATGTTGACTGCGGAACCTTTAGTTTGTCTGTCTCCCGCCATTGCAGCTGCGTAATGAACTATTCTACCGACACATTATGGTTAGTCCTTTCGAACGTCGATGCCTATGTGTTTAGTGGGTAGTGGTTCCGATCTCTGATGCCTGTACGACAGTTTTTAGTGTTTTATTTTGTCGACATTTTATTTTGCCGCGAAACCCTTAGTCTGTATGACTTCTGCCGTTGCGATGACTTAGTGAACTGACCGACCAACATACAGTTGTTCCATTCGCCGATGAAGAGTTTGTCCACCCGATACTTAGTATTTTTCTCGCTGGTGAGGGTTTTTCCCACCATTTTTGTGTGCTTTTAATCTTTTTTTTGGTACGGCGAAGTTTCTCCTTGGGTTTGGGTCGAGTCTAGTTTTTCTCAGAGATGAAGAGCGTAGTTTAGGTTTTCGATTGGCGGTTACATTGCTATGATTCATACTTTCATCAAAGGATTTCAAATTAGTCCAAATGCGGCCTGGATTGAGATAATCTGTTTTATCGGGCTTGTGATTTTAGTTTGGACAATGGTTTTAGCGGTTTTCAGTACACAAACTCACAGGATTTCTTTGTGTTGTCATTTTTTCTTTTCATGCATTAACACTGTGTATCGTTTATCTTACAAAATGCATGCGGAGAAGGTAAATGGACTGATACAGTTTTTGGTTATTCATGACAGGATGATTGCTACTGCAAAGAAGACATATCTAAAAGACAAAGCAGAAGGGAGTTGGCTGGGGAAAGGAAAAGTAAGAAGCATAGATGTTGCTCAAAAAAGAAGAAAGTGAAGGTCTGAGATCAACAGGATCTCAAGAACACCAACAGGTTACTGAGCAGAATCGATAGCAACAGAGGGCCAGGCTTGGTAAAAGTTCATCAGTTACCAAGCTGGTCCCTTTTTTATAAAGTGCTCTTAAATCTTAATATGAAATGTAACGTATTGTATAAATCATGAGCACTCACTAAAAGACAAAATTGTGAAATTAAACAATTGGGGGGGAGCCCAAAGGTCACCAAGGGGGCAGCCCAAAAGTTTTGTTGTTTTGTATAAATATAGGAGAGTTAGATGTAATAAAGGAATTTTTCCTAGATAGATTTGTGAGATTATGTTGTAAGAAGAACTATTTCCTTTTGCAATAAGAATTACAAGTTTCCTGTTGGAGAAAGCTTGGTGGAAGATTTAAAATGTTGTACTATGGATTTGTTGAATGTGAACTATTTCGTTTTTAGCTTGTGTCCATTAACTGTGAGATTGTTCTAACTCTTTGAACCTATGTTCTTGTTATGAATGCACTCTAGTTTATTCCATGAAATTTCCACTATGAGTTAAACAATGAGTTGTCTTGTTGTTCATATACTATTAATGTTCATGTGTTTCGAATTAAGTAACAGCTATCTGTGATTTTTCTTAATGCATGCGCAGAAACACATTACTCATTGATAAATGATAATCTTGCTCCCTAGGGATAGGTTAGATAGTTAATTTAGTTTTCTTGCTGTGTGTGATTTAGATGCGAGTTAAGATGAGAGGTAAGAACCTGCGCATCACATTGTGACCGCTCCTCGTATTCTCTATCAATCTGCATTCTTAGATAGGCACTTGCATATCATACTTAAATTCAAAAAACTAAAAATATACATGGTGGACTGGGCCGTAACCGGTAAAACCTTTTATTTTGTTACTTGACCTACGGTAGCCGGACCGTAAACCGGACAGATTCCCCATACCAAACAGTAACGGGCTAGTTGGGAACGTTTACTGGGGAGAATCCCTAACTATTGTTACCTTTGATTTTCCAGGCCTCAACAGTTTTTAGCGCTAGAAGGAGGGCAGCCAATGCATGGCTGGCCGAGGAAACCCATTTCCTCGAAATTATTCCACCGGTAACAGTTCTAAGAGCAGTTTGTTTCCCAATCCAACTCCGGAAGAAAAGGGTAAAGAGCATCTGTATTCTGTCAATAACGAAGTAGTCAATGATTTGAGAAGATTAACTAGGGCATATACGAAGAATATTGGAGGATTACCAATTATTCCTGTCTTACCCAGAAGAGAATATCGGAAGAAAGACCGCCCTATATTGGAAGATGCAGTGTTGGTTGAAGATTTTGAAGAACTGGTAGAAATAGCCTTATAGGAAGTTGTTCAACCTCTGAATCTGTTGGACCTAGATACACCTTACTGTTCACCTGTTCATACCCCTGTTCATTCACCACCTCATTCTCCACCCATAATCATGGCTAATGTAAATGCAAATCAACCACACAACCTACCAAATCCACCACATGCTTGGAGGGCTAGATCACCTTTAAACCTAACACCTCCTTTGCATGACTTACCTCGGGATTTTGAGAAAATGTTGCCTAAGTTTGACCCAAGTGAAAATATTTTGGCAGATGATCATTTGGAAAGCTTTTACTTGGCTATGGAAGGACTACAGGCTGGAGAACATGAAGTTGTAGTCTGTAGATTTTTTCCACATACCCTGAAAGGAGCAGCAGCCTCATGGTATTTTGCTCTACCTGCAAATTCAATCACGGACTGGGACACATTTGAAAGAATATTTAGGAGTAAATATGTTGTCCAGAAAACTAATGCAGTTCTAATGAAAGGTTTATGCTCTTTAAAGAAAGAAAGAAAAGAAAAAGTGCATAATTTCACTCAAAGATTTGTTGCTTATATAAAGAATTTTTTTACAACTGATAAACCATTTGATAAAGTTTTGATTGAATACTATACTTCAGCCCTAGGGCCCGAATTGGCCATGTTTGCCAAGATGTCAGTCAAACCTACATTGTCAGAAACTTATGAAGAAGCTGATAGAGTAGAAGCTGAAAAAGAGAGCGTAGAATATTATCTTGAGCAGTCGGGAGAAAAAACTTTTGGTAAGGATGAGCAATCACATGACTTTGAAGGAATGTTGAAAATGATGTAGAAGCTATCTAACAGAGTGATAGATTTGGAAAAAGAAAAGGAGGCGCATAAATCATACAAGCCTTATTATAAAAGGAGAGAAGACAACAATCAATCTAAACCTCCTCCACACAGTCCTACATCAATGAATTTAACTGAGGTAGGTATGGATCATTTTTGCACCTTTCATCAGCAGCCTCATTCTGAAAAGAATTACCCACAATGGATAAATTCGATGACATTAGTAATGAATCAGCTATTGGACTCCAAACTAACCGAAGTTGATGATGAAGAATAAAAGGGTAATAAATCCATAGAAAAACAAGAAGAGGATAATGCTCTGTTTTTATGGGATTGTGTCTCACTTTTTTATATAGAAGAGGAAGGTTCATGGAAACAGGAAGAAACATCAGAAACAATTGTGACAACAAGAAGACAAGGTTTGTTAAATAAAGACAATTCGATACTTCCGAAGATTAAGACATTTCAGGAGAACATGTAGAAAATACAGAAGAACAACATAGATGATAAAATACATGAATTAACCATTACCGGTCAAGATCATAAACAAGTCAACATGCATGTTAAGTCTATTGAAGACAAGGTTGATAATGTCAAGGAAAATCTCAAAGTACCTGAGATGGGGTACGATATTGTGGAGGGCATTAAAAGGGCTAAGGAAAATATTTCGTTATTTGAAATGTGTAATGTACCTCAACAGAAAGAAAAATTGTTAAAAGCGCTTGAAGTACCAGAGGAAGAGCTTGCCACTAACAACCAACCTGTAGAAGAAACTGTCGAAGCAAGTGTGGAAGGTAAGGCTAGGTTTAAAACCCCACCATTCCTCTTGACTTTTGAGATTTTAAATCATAATGTGCACAATTGTTTAGTAGACTCAGGGTCAGCATTCAATGTTATGCCATTGTCAGTCTACAAGAAGATCAATGGACAACCTAAACCAACTACCTGGTAGGTTACTCAACTAGACAGGACCAATGTGAAAGTAGTCAGGGAAATGGAATATGTTCTGATTCGCTTATCTGCAAATGAAAAGATATGTTAGTACATTGATATTGTAGTAGCAGACATCCCTGATGTTTATGGACTTGTTTTGAATTGAGACTGGTCAGCAAGGCTAAATGGGTATTTTGCATCAGACTGGTCACATCTGTGGTTGCCTCATAAGGGAAGTCCAAATCAGATAAAAATATTAAGAGAGCCCCACATGAAGCACAATGTTACTCAATTGGAAGAAAAAAATGAACCAGTGAATTCTGTATTGGGAAATTATCTAATTGAGCTAGAACCGGGAAACTACCAAGCGAAAGAAGCTAGCAGTACACCAGACACCTAGCCCGATCTCCTTCGATTTTCACGGGCTGATGAGATTGATTGTAAAATAGTAGATTTAGTTTTAGACGTAGTTTTTGTAGAATTAGATAATGGGTAGGCCTTTTCAATTTGTAGTCAAGCCCAGCCCCTCAACTTACAAGTTGCCAGATTTACAGGGATGGGCAGAGAACTGACCAGTTAGTGGTTTAGTTCTCAAACTTTATTTTTCTTGGTTTTTATTTCTTGATTATCTTGTACATAAATAAACTGATTTCGTTGTTTATTTTCTATTTATTTTATTTCAGTTTGTTTTAGTTAGATTTTGATTGATTTCAATAAAAGAAGCAAACTTTTGGTTGCATGGAGAGCATCAGAATTCTGGATTAACCAAAATCTTTGGTTATAAGACTGTGTACTATTGATTTATCTTAAAGAATTCCTTCCAGTTTAGCAGTTTTCCTAAATGGCTATGAACACATTGAAATCCTACTTAATCCTTGTAAAATAACTCAGAATCAAAAGGTTTGGAATACTATTTAGAGGCTCCATCTATCTCACATTTAAAAATGTCTTAGGGGGTGACGGCAAAAGACCCATGGAAAGGAAGCAGGGTAAATAGTATATTATATATAAATGATCCCATGCCAAGAATTGAAGGCCAAAAGGCAAATAAGAGTAAAAAAATCTCCTAAGAAAGCAATATGTATCAAAACGAAGTACTAAACCATATGAGTAGAAAATTGCCAAAGTTCTTCTCCGTCCGTGAGCCGAAAATTAAATACATCTCTCACATAAAAGGACACTATGGATAGAGGAGCCTGAATAAAAATTTAGAAAAAAAAGGCATGCAGGAGGGACTCAAAAAGGACAAAAAAGTGCAAAATGGCATGGGAATGAGGAACAAATGAATATTTCTGTTTACCATATGTTACAATCATGTGGTGTCCAAGCTGGGAGCTACCCGAAGACAGAGGTAAAAAATGAAACTCATATTCCTGGCCTCAAAAGAGTTATCTTGACTGTGAAATCTTGGTTTCCATTTTCCTAAATTGGACTATCATCAATGATTAGAAGTACATACATTTGCCATTTGGGAAATCATACATCTAGAAGAATTCAACATGTTGGTTTTATTGTCAAAACAATCTGTTGATCAAAGAAGAAGTTGTCCGGAGATTTATGTTCACCAGGTAGTCGCCAATTGTTGCAGCTGCAACTTTTTTCCCAAATTTTTCAAATTTTGGACCCTCCTTTTGATTTTATCTTACCTGGAATTGTTTGGATTCCTGAACTCTGTTTTCCTCTGCTACAAATTTGGATTTTTGAGGTTGAATTCAGGTCAACTGTTTTCATTCATTTTGGAAGTAGAATGATCTAAAACAGCCAATGCTTTTGACTGTGGAACTTAACATTTTTTTATTTTCGAATGGTTTGGTTCTATCACTGTCGGAAGTCATTTGAACAACGAATCGGAGCATTAGTTCTCTATGTTGTCGATGGCTAATCTTGTTTTTCATCGATGTGCTTTTATCTCTTTTGTTTTATTTTACTGTCAGCGTTTTGTTTTATCGCTGTTGGAGCACTAGTCTTCTAAGTCGCCACCATTTCGGAGGGCAGATGGAAAACGTTCCGATGAATAGCTCTTATCTTCGTCGATGCCGTGGTTTTATTGTTTAACTTCCTTTTTTACTTTATAGCTATCAGAACAATGTTAACTTTGATCGGAGGGCTAGTTTTTTTTGTCGCCGACACAGCGGCTGCGTTAAGCTTTAAACTCGTCGATCCGTAGTCCTTAGTTCTTCCGATTTCTGATAATTTTCTTTGTCGCGGAAGCCGTAGTCAGTTTGTCTCCTGCCGTTGTGGCTTTCTAGTAAACTATCTCGCCGATGATTAGTGGTTTCGAGCTCCGACCTTTAGCTTTAGAGTTGCCGACTGCTGATGTTTTTATGTTGACTATGGAACCTTTAGTCTGTCTGTCTCCCGTCATTGCGGCTGCGTAATGAACTATTCTGCCGACACATTATGGTTAGTCCTTCCGATTGCTGATGCCTATGTGTTTAGTGGGTAGTGGTTCCGATCTCCGATGCTTGTACGACAGTTTTTAGTGTTTTATTTCGTCGACGTTTTATTTTGCCACGGAACCCTTAGTATGTATGAATTTCGTCATTGCGGTGGCTTAGTGAACTGACCGTCTGACATACAGTTGTTCCATTCGCCGATGAAGAGTTTGTCCACCCGATACTTAGTATTTTTCCCGCCAGTGAGGGTTTTTCCCGCCATTTTTGTGTGATTTTACTCTCTTTTTTGGGGCAGCGGAGTTTCTCCTTGGGTTTTGGTCGAGTCTAGTTTTTCTCCAAGATGAAGAGTGCAGTTTAGGCTTCGGATTGGCGATTGCATTGTTATGATTCATACTTTCATCAGAGGATTTTGAATTAGTCCAGATGCAGCCTGGATTGAGATAATCTGTTTTATCGGGCTTGTGATTTTAGTTTGGACAGTGGTTTTAGCGGTTTTCAAGACACAAACTCGCAGGATTTCTTTGTGTTGTCATTTTTTATTTTCATGCATTAACATTGTGTATAGTTTATCTTACATAATGCATACAGAGAAGGTAAATGGACTGATACAGTTTTTGGTTATTCATGACAGGATGATTGCTACTGCAAAGAAGACATATCTAAAAGACAAAGCAGAAGGGATTTGGATGAGGAAAGGAAAAGTAAGAAGCAGAGATGTTGCTCAAAAAAGAAGAAAGTGAAGGTCTGAGATCAATAGGATCTCAAGAAGACCAGCAGGTTACTGAGCAGAATCGATAGCAGCAAAGGCCCAGGCTTGGGAAAATTTCATCAGTTACCAAGTTGGTCCCTTTTTTATAAAGTGCTCTTAAATCTTAATCTGAAATGTAACGTATTGTATAAATCATGAGCACTCACTAAAAGACAAAATTGTGAAATTAAACGGTTGGGGGGGAGCCCAAAGGTCACCAAGGGGGCAGCCCAAAAGTTTTGTTGTTTTGTATAAATATAGGAGAGTTAGATGTAATAAAGGACTTTTTCCCATATAGATTTGTGAGATTATGTTGTAAGAAGAACTATTTCCTTTTGCAATAAGAATTACAAGTTTCCCTGTTGGAGAAAGCTTGGTGGAAGATTTCAAATGTTGTGCTATGGATTTGTTGAATGTGAACTATTTCATTTTCAGCTTGTGTCTATTAACTGTGAGATCATTCTAACTCTTTGAACCTATGTTCTTGTTATGAATGCGCTCTAGTTTATTCCATGAAATTTCCACTATGAGTAATGAAGGCTTTTCATAAACAATGAGCTATCTTGTTGTTCATATATCTATTAATGTTCATGTGTTTTGAATTAAGTAACAGCTATCTGTGATTTTTCTTAATGCATGCACAGAAACACATTACTCATTGATAAACGATAATCTTGCTCCCTAGGGATAGGTTAGATAGTTAATTTAGTTTTCTTGTTGTGTGTGATTTAGATGCGAGAGAGTTAAGACGAGAGGTAAGAACCTGCACATCACATTGTGACCGCTCCTCGTATTCTCTATCAATCTGCATTCTTAGATAGGCACTTGTATATCATACTTAAATTCAAAAAACTAAAAATATACATGGTGGACTGGGCCGTAACCGGTAAAACCTTTTATTTTGTTACTTGACCTGTGGTAGTCGGACCATAAACCGAACGGATTCCCCATACCAAACAGTAATGGGCTAGTTGGGAATGTTTACTAGGGAGAATCCCTAACTGCTGTTACCTGCGATTTTCCAGGCCTCAACAGGAGGGAAGCCACCATGCCCCCCAAAACCATTAGGACCATAAAGAGGAAAGCCACTAGGCCCTCCAGGACCATTAGGCCCCCCAGGGGGAGGACCTCCATAAGGTGGTCCTCTGGAAGCCCCCGTAGTATGTAGAGGTATCCCCCACATAGCTAGCATGTAGGACTAGTTAGGTTGCCCCCATGGCGTGAAAGTATTACTAGGATAAGGAATGCCAGCATAAGGCATTCCTGTAGGGTTGGGTTGATAACTAATGTTTCCTACATGTACTTGATTTGTTGTGTAACCATACCCCCAAGATGTTTGATTGGTTACAGATTGTTCCCCCAAGAGATGACCTGAAATTGATGGGGGGTTAACCACATTTGTGTGGGTAGGAGGGACATAAACTGTAGACTGCTCTATACTAGAGGTCTGTCCATGACTAGGTACAATTTCGGTGACAGATAACGTAGGTCATGCCGGGGGTTGCGCCCCGACACTAGAAGGTATTGATGAAACAGGAATGGAATGTTGAGCCCCAGGTATAGAAGACCCAGGAGGATTGGGAACAGACATAATATGGGAGGTGGTGGGGTTGGTAGTTTGACTTGGATTATGTGGAGTCACAGTGCGATCTAGAATCGATTCAATGGGTCTCATAGAATCGAAAAGTGAACGATATCCCACAGGAACAACTGCGGAATGAGGTGGTGGTGTGCCCAATATGTTATCTATTTTCTTCTCAATTTCTTGTGCATGGAGAATAGCTGCCTAGTATTGTCTACGTTCTTCTTTATTTGGTAAAACTTCTTCAGAAAAGTTTAAACAGGTGCCAAATGAGGCAATGGCTTGTCCTATAGAGGTATCCCAAAATGGAGCATTGGGACCATAATCTGGATGGGTAGTATCATCAACATGACCTTCTATGGGAGAATGGAACAAAGTATTACCCCAAGAAGGTTGTTGGACCAAGGGAGGCAAGTGGGAAGGATATGGACCTCTGCTTTCTGCAACCACATTTTCTCCCGCTTGGGAGTTGGTAGCAGCTCCTTGGTCGATAGATTCCATAGGATTTTCTCCTAAAACAGGAATAAAATCAGGTGGCAAGCCCCGTACGCTTATGGACTGTCTTAGCTCAGCCGGTTTGTACAGTTCCTATCTAACCTAGGGTCTCAAAACTAGAAAACACACCAAAAACTTCCCTACTCAAGCTATAGGCCAAACAAGCAAACTTAAATGACAGGAGGAGTTTAGATAGTTCGGTCTCTCACCAGGATTGTCAAGAAGGTGCCACTCGTGATATACCTCAAGGGTACATGCGTAGTAATCTCCCCGAATGTTGTTTTCGGTGTATGGCTCCGAGCAAGGCGGCCAAAGGGCTTTTCTCAGATAGATAAGGTATCCTAGTGGGGTCTCCCGATATGCGCAAGGTACGTGGGAGCTCAAATCGGTAGTAGTGTTGTCTAATGCATAACCATTCACAAGGGGCCTTCCTATATACAATCGAGTACATGAAATACCTTTCTATATACCTCAACGGTACGTGAAAGGTCGTTCGATATATCGATGGTACGTGGAAGAACCACACGAGTCCCGGGATGTAATGCGGACGAGTAACGACAACTCCTATGCTTAACGACACCCAAACATGTCTCTAGCCTATCACTCAAATTGCTATGTAAATTTTAACCTATAACTACCATTAATTTTAAAGTGGACGGTTAGGTGAATGCATGGAATTTTGACAGAAAAAGTAAAACCATGCAAAATGTAGATGCAAATTTTTCACTTTACCGTTCGTGGTATGCCTACCTACGGGAGGGAAAGAGAGTATTTTCTTTTCGTTTTTTTTTTTAAACCAAAAATTCCCAAACAACTATTTTGAACAAATCAAAATCAGAGACAAGCAACACATTCCAAACTCATTTTTCTTTTTGAAAGCAATCGAAAGGGTAAGAGTCTCCTTTCCTAAAAGAAAAACAATAAGCACTCTACATTCATATGCACTCTATTTTTTTTATTTTTCTTGAAATATAGATAGATCTAACTTAAAACTACACTATTTTTCTTTTGGTGAGATAGTACTAATGCAAGAGAGACAAAAGAACACAGAGAACCTAAAAGCTTGTGAGGCTAATCATAGATCCAATGCCTTATGCTCAATAATGATAATGACCTAATCTCAGTAAAAAAAAAAACTTTTTTAAAAGCAAAAAGAAGTCCTCTATGGAAAAAAAAAATTGAAATCAAGATACTAATCAAATGGTTTTTCTTTCAGTCTTTATAAAAGAAATGAAAAGAGAACTAATTGAAACCTAAGCTTTCCAAAAAATTCCTTTCACAATCACAACCAACAAGCATGGAAGCAAATGAATAATCAACAAGCCTAATCTAGCTTTTGAATTCTTCAATCAAACCAATCTTTTACCACAGAATTTCCAACCATGAGCATTCAGATTCTAACACGCAAGCCTGACAGTGCAGGGCTGAAAGCAAACAAACTCAATTTTTTGCAAAAAATGATAAAAACTAGTTCTGGAACAAGGCCTACCTGGCACTGCGTTGGAGGGGTCTTGACAGAGCGGTTTTGGACAAGCACCGCTTCTGGATAATGGGACTCAGGCGATGGCACTGCTTATGGCTAACCGAGTTCAGGCGGTGGCACCGCTTGTTGCCAACAACACATGTGCAGTCCCTTAAACACAAGGAGAACGAAAAATCAAGTTAGAAATTAATCAAATCAAGGCAAAAATTGATGAATTGACAGTAAAACGAGCATATAAAGTTGAAATAGTTCAGATCTGAATAGATCTGAAAGTTTCAAACCAAAATTCACTACATCAAATGGCAGATCTGACTGAAGAGAGTTGGAGATGGAGCCTAGATTCGGACAAGAGTTCAAGGACTAAGGAAGATCATATCAACTGATATTTGCACCTATTCCCCAGCAGAGTCGCCAGATTTGTTATCAGGAATATTACACCTTCTGTGGACAGAAGCTCTTCCTCTAGTCTGAATGGTTCAGATCCAGAACAAATGAGTGAACGACAAAGGATGAAGACCTTCCCTGAATGTTGTAGACACCTGGAATACTGCTTCGATTATGAACCTGTGTACCTACAAGCATATCAAACATACAAGCACATCAAAGCTACCATAAAATCATCTACTTATCCATGCTAGTGACTAAGGAATCTAGAAACGTATACATGTGAAATCAAAACAATAGTAATGTGGGATGGAAATCAGCTTTGCATTAAGAATGTATGGAGAAGCTTACAACCGTTGCCTTAGTGTTGACAAGCCCCTCCATGAGACAAACACTTCATCCCCATAAGCTCCAACTTTGCTCTCTATGCTCTCCAATGATTTGGACTAGGTTGTCAATCCAACAGCATAACAATACCTCTATTGTTCTCCCCCTCAACTATGGATATGAGCTTGTATTTATAAGGCTCAATGGATAGGAATAGTTGAGAGAATGGTGGGTGAGGTGGCTCCAAGATCCTACCATGGGGGATCTCGAGCTCAAACTACCCCATAATGATAGGGATAAGGGAGGACACGAGGCTCAAGTTCTAGAAGCCTCAAGAAACTTCTCTTTTTCCCATTTTACCCAGGGTACCGCTTTTGTTCCCTTATGACAGAGTGGTTTAGATGAGAACCGCTTTAAGACCAAAGACCATAGGCGGTGGCACCGCTTCTCTACAACAAAATACAGGCAGTGCTGAGCAAGGTACCGGTCATCAGCCACAGGGTAAGCGCGGTGCTAGGTTTTTTCAAGTAGAATTGACAAACATAGCAAGTTTCCACTCCAAGTGTTGGGATTAAGGGAAAACATGGAAGTTAAGGGTCTCATCACATGATGGTGACATGATTTAGGTATAACAATGGGCATTGCATTTAGAGGTTTGATCCAAAACTATGTTGTAGCTTACTTAGATGATGTGGCCATTTTTTCAAAAAAGAGGCAAGACCATCTATCACAATTAAGACAAGTATTAGAACAGTGTAGGAAATATGATATCTCACTCAATCCTAGAAAATCGATCTTTGTGGTCATTGAAGGTAAGTTACTAGGGTTCGTGGTTTCTAAATATGGTATAATGAATGACCCAAAACGAACTCAGGTGATATCTCTAACAAATTTCTCCAGTTCAAAAAAATCTATTCAACTATTTATATGTAAAATAAATTTTGTAAGAAGATTTGTTCCTAGCTTTGCCCAAATTGTTAAACCCTTATAGGACATGATAAAAAAGGATATGGTATTCAAGTGGAATGAGATCGGAAACAATCCTTTTGTAAGATTAGGGAAGCTATTGTTGAAGCCCCTACCTTGATGTCTCATGCCTTTTAAAACAATTTTATTTTATATGAATTTTATATGTTGCAGTCCTATCGCAACATATTTCTTAGGGTGATGAAATCCTCTACTTTAAAGGAAGTCGAGCTAAACTACCCAAAAGTTGACAAGCAATCTTATGCAGTCTACAAAGCGGTCAAACATTTTAGACCTTATCTTTTGAAATATCGAACTAAATTTATTGTTCCTTATTATGTAGTCCATAACATATTGATTCAAAAAGAATTAGGGCAAAAATGTGCTCACTGGATGACTGCATTATAAGAATATGACCTCAAAATTCGACTTGTTAAAATTGTTCGTGGGAAAGGATTATGTAAGTTGGTAGCTCAAGCAATATATTCACAGAGTGGCGAAGCAGAATGAGAAAATGAAGAGAAATATGAAGAAGATCAAATATATTTCCTTCATGCAACAACAGATTCCTAGTATAGTGACATTAAATTTCTATTGATTCATGGGTATGCTCATTAAAACCTTGAATGTAGGAAAAGGAGAGCTCTCAGGCTTAAAGATACTTCCCACCAATTAATCAATGATGTTCTTTATAGGAAAAAACTTTGATGGAGTATTATTATTATGTCTTGAAAAAATATGATACCCAGGGAATACTAAAAGACTTACATGAAGGTCTTGTTGGTGGTCATTTTGGAAGAGAAACTATAGCACATAAAATTACAAGGGCATGATACTATTGGCCAACCCTATTCAAGGATGCACCCGCCCTTTCCCACAAATGTGAAGATTGCCAAAAGGTTGCTGGAAGAGTTAAGAAACATGTGATTCCTCTTCAACCAGAGGTCATGGAATTTCATTTTGAATAGTGTGGTTTGGGCATTGTTGGTCTAGTCAACCCTCCATCCTCCATGCAACATAAGTACATTTTAACTGCTACCGATTATTTCACGAGATGGGTAAAGGCAATCCCATTAAAAGTGGTCTATACCAACTAGGTGATTTCTTTCCTTGAAACTAACATTATAACTAGGTTTGGTGTTCCATAATTCTTAGTATTTTACAATGCATCATATTTTTCTTCTATTGATCTTACTCAATTTGCATTAGACAAAAACATAAAAATCAAATATTAAGCCAATTATTTCCCTAAGGGAAATGGCTTAGATGAATCCACTAATAAAAATTTAATTAAAATCTTGAAGAGGGCTATAGCAAGTAATCATAAAAAATGGCACACACAATTGATTAATGGTTTATGGGCAGATGAAGTAACTTCTAAAGCTGCCATTGGCAATTCACGTTATTGTCTTGTTTATGGAAAAGAAGTTATGCTACCTCCTAATCTAGCTTTACCTTCCCTTCAACTTGCTCAATCCATATAGGATGATGATTGTTCTACATTAGAGCATATGATCAATGATCTACTTCGGTTAGAAGAGGGAAGAGACAAAGCAAATAGTTTTTTTTTTATCAACATTAACAATTGGTTAAACAATGGTTTGATAAAAAATGTTCTTCTCGAATAGATATTTAGGTAGGAGACCTTATTTTGAAATGGGACAAACCCCATGGAGATAAGGGTGAGCATACTAAGTTCCAACGCTTATGGTTAAGGCCATTTACTATTTCTGAATGGTTAGGCCCTGGCAGTTTCCAATTAAGGACACTAGAAGTGTCCCTAGAGACTTATCCAGTGAATGCTCGAATCATAAAAAAATACTTTGGTTAGTGTACTCTCACTATGCATGTACATTGTTTAGGATAGTTTTGTTTTGTTTTCATTTCTTTACTTGTTTTCAATAAAGTGGCTCAAATTGTACTATGAATCTCATTGTTCCTTGTAAAAGTTAGAAGAATACTTTAAAAATGTGGTAGACTGTTAGCTTCATGGCTACCTTTACACACTATTTATCCAATGAGTTTCCAAAATATGTTTATCGCGTATTAAATATTACCAAAAAATCCTTCACATGTCTAAAGACAACAACATAAATTTTTTTTTTAAAAGTGAACTTCCCTTTAATGAGAATGCCCTTTATCGGATATCAATAATGATTCTTTAAGTGGTACACTCTTATATCCTTTACGTCATTCCTAACTCTTAAGGAGTTTTTAGATTTGCTTTCTCGTTCGATCATTTATTTTATTCCTTTGGTTTAAAAAGAAAAAGAAAAATCCCCAAAAGTAAATTGCAAGATGGGGGTCTCATCACAAGACAACTTATCATGTTCATAAGTACTTATAGAATGACATCTCTGATGTTGGTTACCAAGCTAGGGAGATGGATTCTAGCCTACAACTAGAAGATGATCTTATTACAAGTCAAAATATTCATGATCTGTGTGTACTAGTGAATGAAACTACTGCTAATTGGTTACCAAGCCAAAGTCATGGCTTGCAATTTATTTCCCAAATATCTTTTTCAATAAATGACCAAAAGAAAACGAAAGGACAAGAGGTCATGTCATCAAGACGATTTGATTATACTCATGAATTCTTGCGGATTGATGATATCACAGTATGGCCACCAAACCAGGATAGTGCCTTTAGGTGTTAACATAGAGGATTGGGGGTCTCATCATAAGCCATCCTAATCGCTTCTGTAATCATTCATGAATGGCGCTATCACGATTTGATCACCAAGTCAGTGTAGTGCCTTTTGGTTTTAAAAATAAGTATCAAAATAAATTTTGTATATACGCTTTTAGTGAATTGGAGGAAAGTGATCCGAATGGATTAAAAGGCAACCCTATCGAGGCTATGGAAACCTAATAGCAACAGAGGCAATTCCTATGATGTTAGGATGTCGCTTTAAACACCATTGAGCTTCATTTTACTTTTGGTCATAACTTCAATCCTTCTCGGCAAAGGGAAATCATAAACTACATACTTTTGGCTTCATGTCTTAGACATATTTTATTTACACTAATTGGTAATATGAAGTATGAATCTCTTTGAACCTTGAAAATCATTCTTAAGAAGTTCATGGATATATGTTTTGTAAATGAAGTCAGATATGTCATAAGTACCATAAAATTCAAAATTCCAAAGACTTATGCAACTAAACAAAGATAATTGCTTCTTCCCCTAGAGCTACCATTTGTTGTATCCATAATGAACCAAAGCTTTTAAAAGATAGGGAACCCCCTTAGTTTAGATTATTTTGATTTATGTATGCTTTTGATTGATTCGTTTTTCTTTCCTACTTAATAAAAAATGCAAGAAATTCAATACAAAACAATTATTCCATAACGCAAGTTCAAATAAACTAAAGGTCAAAATATTTGGTACAACCAAAAGTCGGCAGTCAGAGGTCGGGATGATCATTTCTCTAAATTTCGTCTCCGATTACATTACAGATAAAATTAGGAATCGGTGATTATTAGAAACTTGAAATTTAAAACCCCAACTTCGCAACTCCGACTTTTTGAAAGTTGAGAGTCGGAATGAACATTATACGATTGTTGAAATTATTTATCGAAACCAACTATTACCGGTCACAACTTTTCAGTAGTCGAAATCGAGATATCATTCATTCTAGTTATAGTATTCCTTCCTGACGTCCAACTTTTATCACTACTTTCGACAATCAAAAATTGACATTATTAACACGTATGTTATTCCTTAAAACCCAACACCCGACTCTCGATCCTACAATACTTACATGGTATTTTAGGCACTCGATAGTCGAAGCACCGTCAAACACCAAAATAGTTTTCAATCTCAATCCCTAACTCCCAACTTTCAGGCCTCACATCCTAAAATGATTTCCAATTCAAATTTGATGTACAACGCGTAAAGACTTCATTGAATAGAATTTATAGTTTAAACTGTTAATTTTGACATTTTAAAACAACTCAAAAAAACCAAATTAGTCATTAACCTAGATGAAGTTTTAATCCATTGCCATTTTTACGCAAAGCCTTCATCCTGCAAGTAAATTTGTGCATAGTTGTTAAGGGTTACGATTTCTATTTTCAGGTATTATGTTGTTTTCATTAGTTTCTTTAAAAAAAAATAACAAAATTCTATGAGCTTATTTATTTAATTTGCCTACAGGGTTACAGATAAAACCATGGCTAAAATGACCAGATATAAAGCTCCAATTGAAGGTTGGAAAACCAAAGACCCTAATTTTATATTTTTTCTTTGACACGGACGCTTGGGTCTCTGACAACCTGTGTCTCGATTGGGATAGAATACATGACATTTTTTACAATGATGATTTCTCTGTTTTCAAAGAAGACGCCCCAATATACCAGAACATCAACAATTCCCAATTTCATTCAATTGTTCTGCGCCCTGCGGTTCTGTCTTACACATATTTAGTCAAATGGGTAATTGATTTTGCGGATATCCCAACCAAGACTTTCAAGGACACCAACAAGATGGTTTTTGCAAACATCAAACCAAATACATTTGCCAAAATATATGGATTAAAGATGGTGAACCAACTTCTCATGCAAGATATCATATGATCATTTGACCCTAGATGGTTGACCTTAGCACCTTCATACTTTTGTGAAACATGTACTACCCCATTGCTCTGCTTAGGGAACCCTACAAGTTACTTTCAACCATGTTATGCAAATTTTATGGAGCAGAGAATTGTCGGTATTTTAAATTAGAATGGACTCCTTCAACATGATATATCGCGACAACAAGTAAAGTCTTCAATTGGGCTCTATTTTTCTCTCTCACTTTCAAAGACACCTTTGTCCAAGTGCAAAAGACCGCAGCCATAGAAAAGCCCAATTTTTTTCTATAAACCTATCTAATGGACGTGGTATGTGCTTCATTAGCTTTTACCACCATGGATTGGCATTGGACAAGGGAAAATCCTCCCATCCATATATACTATTCAATCTTGTGGGAAGATAATTATAGACCACACATATATGAAATATGTGATCGTTTTATCGAGGTTGTTCACTTTGTTATTTTTAAGAAAAATGCCCCCCCGCTTTCTGAGAATGCCCTGTCATTGATTGCTACCATGGGAGATTGGTATAGCACAGAGTACTTCGCCTGTCTTAGGATATGGGGGAGTAAAACAATTCACTTATTACCTAGATTTGTCTCTGACTAAATGGCACTTACAAAGGTTGCTTTCCAAACTGTCATTTATGGTGTACACGGTCTAATTCATTCTAAGAAGAGAGGTGAATTCCCCAAGTTTGCTCTATACATTGGACATCTAGTAATTCATAATGTATCACATGGTGGTGTCATGCCAAGGAAGTAGTTAACCTAAAATTAGGTTTGGAAAAAAAGAGAATTTATGACCCTGAAGGGTTCATTCCAGGCTTATTTGCTCAAGCACACTTGTGAACAAGAGTTGAGTGACTATTTATTCTAGAGTGCTCGTAGTTTTGAAGAGGTTATGATAAAGGTAATTGATCTAGGTTAGAGAGTGCTCATCCATGAAACCGACAAGCAGTTAAAACTCATAGTGTTGGAAGAAAGAAATAGATTCTTTGAACAGAAAGATAATGAACAGAAGGAAGCAATGTAGGCAACAAATGAAACTAAAGAGACTACTTTTGCTACGACCAAATCTAAAGAGAAACTACAGTTGGAGAAGAAACAAAGAAAACAACCTGCTACTAGTTCTCCCCATATTTCTCCCATTTAGAAGTTGAACACCTTGATGTAGAAAACCCAATACCTACAAGGTAGGAAAGCCTTTACTAAATCAGTTTATCATGTTGATTATGTTCGCATAGTTACACCAAATATTTCTGTTAAAATTGAAGGAGTAGATAAATCTAGTAATCCACCTCCTCACACATCTCTTGAATATCTCATTGACTTAGAAAAGGAGTAGCCTATGGAAAAGGTCAACCCAACACTTGTTACCTTAGAACATCCACGGTCTCCTATACCTCCAAATACCCAAGCAATCAATAACAATGCTAAAGTTCAAGAATCTACAGAACCAAGTGATCAGACTATCAATCATGATGGTACTTCACTTGGTATTCATACCAAACAAGATCTTCCAGCTGGCAATCCTTCTCAGGTAGCAAAAACTTGCTATTAGGGTATGCCACCATGTGAAGACAACACTCCCATTATTCCTCCTCTACAAACAAAAGATGATACTATTGCCCAAAATACTCCACCCTCAATTGATAATTTGTTTGCAATTACTGAAGGACAAACTAGTTTGATAGAACCTACACAACTAGTCCCTTCAACTCATGATCAATCGTTTCCCATCATCAGTGCTACAGACCTTTTGAATTATACGGCCGAGGAATCAACAAATTTTGGTGAAGAGGTTGTAGTGGTCTTGGGAGATTATTGCTTTAGTAAAAAACAAAAGGCCATTATGAAAAGAGGTTCCAAAAGAATCAGAGAAGGCCAAATTCTTGAGGAGTCGGTTTCAAGCAAGATCATTTGGAAGTCATCCTCTGAGGATCCTCATAGTGGAGCAATAGAAGTAGTTGCAGCCTTGGGGGATTTTGCAGGGGCCATTTATGTCTCTGTGTTTGTTTTAGGTAAATATTTGGATGAGGAAAAATAAAAGAATATGAAAATACAAGGAGAAAAGGAAACTCTACAAGAAGACCTAAACCAACAAATAGTACAACTTAAAGCCCAACATGATTTGGAATTGCAAAGCTTAAGGGACCAAATTCAACAACTATATAGGAAGAAAGATATTGCAAAGGAATAAGTAATTCAGCAAGCTACTGAGCTAGATAATATTAAAACACGAATTAAGGAAAACAAAGAGTACCATTCTTCTTATACATTTTCCAAACTTATTGCTCAAGAATTCAAAGACGAGGTTATTGCATGCAATGAGAGTTTGATGAAAACTCAAGTTTCATTCTTTGAGGGTCTTAAATAAATGCAGGATGATTTTAATACTTTTGACCTCCTGGATTACCATGTAAATAAGAGAAAGAAAGTTGATTTAGCTTATGATCAGCTATGTGAATGGCAGAAGCATTTAAAGAATGTTCCCCATGATTTACCTTGCGTAGACTCCATGAGCATCTTTTAGACCTCCTGGCTTACCATGTAAATAAGAGAAAGAAAGTTGATTTAGCTTATGACCAGCTATGCGAATGGCAGAAGCATCTAAAGAATGTTCCCCAGGATTTACCTTTCCCAGACTCCATGAAAGTTACGAGAGTCTGAATATTAATGAAATCCTGGGAATTTGCTTGTGACATTGTTGATAAAATAATAATGAAGGGTCAAAAAACCTGCACCTAACAGTGGATTCTAACATATGACTACATGGAAACTTTGGGCATGCCAACTTTCGAGGATTTAGCAGATGCAGATCCAACTAACTTAAAGATAGCTGAAGTGGAAGAACAAAGATATCAATTTGTAAATATAATTCAAAATATCACTCAAGTAGATATCTCTTCATTTAAGTTATTTATATCAACTCCAACACAACTAAGAGTTACTCTACGGGGGTTTTTAGACAGTTGGTCGAAGACTCAGTTTAATAAGATTAGATCTCTCGTATGTAAAGCACAACTGCAGTTGGAACATGCCAATTATCCAAACATTACTAAGATGTGGGAGGTAATTTACTCTAAGTGGAAAGATGTTGTCACCAATTCTGGGTAGGATAAGTATTAGTGGTGCCTAAGATGGTCCTAAAAAATCTCCTTATTTGATATATCCATAATTGTATTTATTTGACCTTTTTACCTTTAGAGGGAGAGGTATATGTTGGAGAATCATCGGTGAAATTTCTTTCACCAGAGTTTGTATGAACTATTTGACTTGCTACAACCAAGTATGTAATTTCTTGCAGACTGGGTAATGTCAAATTGAAGATTTGTTTTGCATATGATTTGACAGTTTATTAATGAAGTTTGATTTGTTTCATGTGTCCTTCATTGAATAGTATATTGATTGATTTCATATTGTAAATGATTCCAAGGGTTGAATAATCATTTTGGATTTTTCTATTATGATGAACTGAAAAATATTGGTTCACATGAATTTGTTCATATGTTTTAGTTATGATGCGAAGCTTTTGTGAATTCTTTGACATAATGAGATACTTATCTTGATTTGACTACTCTCATAAATTCAACATTAACCATACTTCTTACAACTTCCTAGCAGGTTTTCTACTAGGACCTATGAACCAAATCCACTTTTAAGAAAACTTGTTCCTTTTGAATTACTATTAACAAATTTACCAACAACCATAAGTCTCCTCTTTTGGAGCAAACCATAAGGCTAGTGAAGCTCGAAATCTGTCAAAAATGATCACATCAAATGACTTGGAAATAGGAAAATTCCTGTTGAGATTTTTTTTAAGTTATGGGATCGGATTGCTTTCCTTACGCTAACGCTTGAGCCAGTTTTAGGCATCAACACATAGGAAGTAGAAGGTCAGGTAACAACCATATTGGTCGTAGTCTCTATGGGAACTCCATAATGAGTGCCCCTTTCTTTGCTTTTGAATTTCATAACCGAGAAGAAAAGAACATAGCATAGGCCTCACCTTCTAATTGTGTTTTTCTTGTATTGGGTTTTCCCATGTGTTCATTGTGTGGTTGGTGTGTTATTTGCTTAGCTTCTTTCATTTTAGTTTTAGCTTATTCCATATTCCATGCATTAAGCTAGTAACAATTTAATTTGAAGATCTAAGTAATACACTGCATAATAAGTGATTTTTCATAATATTGTAAGATTTGTTGTGATGAACTATTCCAGTGGAATATCCATGGCAATTTACAAATCAATATAGGTATTGGAAACTAAAGGAAGTATATGATGACGATAAGTGTGGGTTGATCATGCTGATTTTTGGGACATTTAGAGGATTGCTTAAACTCATATTATTGGGTATAACATTGTTATACTCCATATTTGTGTAATAATGCTAAAGGCCCTCGAAGAATGCATTCTATATTTTTAGTGGAATATAGAATGCGATCTTGTCCTTGAAAAAATGAAGAAGCCCTTGAATTTACATAAAATATATTTCTTAATAATAACCAACACATATCCATCTTAATGGCAAATCTATTAAGCAACGAGAGGGATAAAAAACAAATCTAGGTGCTTAAAAGATCAAGGCTGCAACGGATCTATGTTAGGTTTTTTTGTTATTATTGCCATTGACTTTCTTTCACTTTCTTTTATTTTAGTGTGTTTTTTTTCACTTTTACATTAAAAATCCCATTTTGTTTTTTACTAGCATTAAGTTGCATGTCTCGTCTACATTGGATTGTAGAGTGTACCTTGCTTGTGTCAATATAATTATTTATAAATATATTTATTGATAAGAACTATATTTTTTTCTTAGGAAAACCTCAGGGGATCACCCCTCTTCCCTATCTTCCTATATGGAGGGAGGCTCTGCTCTAGCCACAATGACAACTGATAACCCTGAGGGACTCAATTGGATTTAGAATTGTGCCCATGACTTTCCCATCGAGAACATGCCTTGGCGTATGGTTCAACCAATTGATCTAACCCTCGAGTCTCTTTATTTTTTTCAAGGAAAACCTCACAATATCTCACCCTCTTCCCTAGAATTTCTATATGGAGGGGGGATCAACCATCAAACGCAATAATGGCCTATAACCCCTAAGAACTAAATTGTATTTGAAGTTATAACCTATGGTCTCTTTATTGACAAAAAACATTGAAACAATGATTCAACCAATTAAACTAACCCTCACACACACATACACACACACAGAGGTTGTATTGCAAAGAAAGAATTGTTCATCGGACGCAGCTTAGGTGGTTGGGAGGAATGATTGTTACCCTCCCCACCTAGGTTTTATCATTGTAAGTGACATGTTGAGCTCTTAAATGTGCATATTTGGTGCTCTTATTGAGCCACCTTTGTACCGACAGTATTCGATCTTTCAACATTCCTCATGGAACACTGAGAGTTTTCCATGGATGCGGTGAGCATCAATCTCTAATGCCATGAACCACATGGAAGAAATACAAAACAATTTTTAAAAGAAATTTTCTATTCCATATTGTTGTAGGTACAAAATGACACTTAGAAAATATAATTTTTCTTTCCATATAAATAAAATATATTAAAAAAACATCTTAATATATATATAGAGTTTATAAACATCTAATTAAAATTATTTAGATGTTTAAAAGGCATCTTTTTTACAATTATGAATTATAATAAAAACTTCCGAGTTTTATATTTTTTTTACCAATTTTAATAAAATCTTCCAAAATTTGAAATGTATAAGTAACTTTAACAGAATGGTGAACCCAACATCTCACGGGGATCAATGATCAATTAAAATAAATATTTCCCATCCATTTTTAATGGTAACGAGATTATCAAACCTTGAAGTAATGTGAAATACAATTTTATTTATGGACCCTTTTACTCCATCTCTACATTTATTTATTTTATTTTATATTGTGTTCCATTTTTATGTATTTTATAATGAATAATGTTAATGTTTTCGATTTTGCTTAAATAATCATTTCAAGTAAATTAATATCAATCGGTTTTGGTTTGTGGCCACTTTGTTAGTGGACAAACTTAAATTTGGTTTTTTATATTATTGGAATTTAGATGTGTGATCCTTATATAGAATTTTAAAATTTATTTAAGTTCATCATGTTATATCATAATATATTATAATTAAATATTTTATTTACATATAAAGATTGAAATTTTCATATAACACAAAAATAAGCTTTTAAGACCCATCTTTGATTTGAGAAGTGTAACTCAGATTTGATTATATATTAAAATAGATATAATTGATTATATATTAGTGCATAATTTGAATAGATATGTTTTTAAGGTCTTTTAATAATAGAGTTTTTTTTTTATGATAATGATGGTTACCATTTATTAGGTTCAATTTTGATTTATCGAAGTTTAAAATAATGATAAGAAATTAATTTTTTTTTGATATTTTTTTTTAATACGATAAAATATTGGATAAAATCTTTTCTAAATTTCTATAATTTTGATGAGTTAATAAGTTAGGAAGATGATTAGTATTATAAATATTTTGAAATTGATATTTAATGTGGGCATACACAAAACATTTAAGAGAAAGTGGTTTTCATCTTACATGATCTTAGTATCACAAAGATGATAAACTCTATTCTCCCACAACATTTGAGGATTTGTCCTTTCACTATATAATTTGTCAAAATTGGTTTTACCAAAAATATATTTATGGTCTTCTAGATTAAGTTTAATAACCTCTTTATGGGATGTTATTTTTTCTCAACCTCTAGTTATTTGTTGCATTACATTTGTACATTGATATACAATCTAAATCTCTTCTCTATATCTATTAATCTATTATTTATTGTCTATAACTAATTACCAACTTATTTCTAATATTTGGGTGATGTATAAATATTCTGCTAAAAGAAGACATTGTAACTCATTTCTCATTTGTTTATATCCTAAATTATATTTATGTGTGATTTTTGGGAAGATGGATAAACCTAGAGAAGTAGATGATCCTTTCACACACTGAAATGTGTTGACCTAATCCATCTATACAAGTGCACTTGCATTAAATTGAATTGTCTACCTACAATAAAGATGTATGTATCAAGGCAACACAATGACCTATAGGTATAAGTATACTTTAAAGTAATGTAATTGGATCACAACATTTGAATTATAATAACCATAATAATAATATTCTAATTTAAATAATAATAATATTCTAATTTAAGGTCACAATTTTGCCAAACATCAACTCTTTTTTTTCGAGGAAAAAAATATCATAGTTCGAAATTTATTGAAAACTTTGAACCATATTGTTCATTTGTCATTGAATACTTTACAAAAAAAAAGTTGTTAGATATCATCTGGGTATTAGTGCAATCATGCATCAAAAAATCGATAGTCCTATATAGAATATGATATAGTTAATGAGATCAGATAAGAGGATATATGGCCGACAAAAGTGTGATAAGCCCACATGCCCACAAAGTTTAACTCCATGAGGATGCCAAACATCAACTCAAAGTATATTGAGACTGATTAATCTATGGGACAAAAAAACCCTCCACTCAATAATTAATACATTTACATAAGAACATAATAAAATTGTAGTGAGTTTGTTTGAAAGTAATTGTATTTAAATTTATAAACTTTATAGAAATTTATTTAACGTCAATATAATTTAACTCCATAAATTTCATTATAATTACAACTAATTGTGGAAATCTTCAAATTCAAACATAATATAACATTTGAATATATATATATATATATATTAAGAACAACGAGATATTTTATTTATATATTAAAACAATATTTACATATTGCCCCTAGGGCATAAAAAAGGAGTTCAAAAAATAGTTATGAGCATGATAAAACCATACAATCCATGTCCCCATCCTACTCCGTCTGATATACAAAATTCATTGTTTCCCAAAGATTATTCTACTTCCTCTAACTATATAGACTCTAATCAATTGTCCACATATATATCGATAAAAAAACATATCAAAAAATTGAAGCAGAGACAAGAAACTCCGTTCTTGAATCAAGTCTTCTTCTGTAGTGGACTAAATGGTGGAAACTTTGCCCATTGGGAAGGCCTCTACCTGTTCACGAGAGGGTCCGCTATTTCCTCTGTACAACCATAATATCAACCTGCATTTCCTACAAGTTGTTCTTTATCTAAATGGAATGAGCTTCATTCTGTTCATTTGCACTCATTCTTTGCTCCTGGTAAAAGCGCTTCAGGTAAGTAATAGCTAGACACATTTGTTGATACCTGGAACTTAGTATTCTTTCCATCTCCTGTAAGTCATGCTTAATGTCCTTGACTTTGCCAACTTGAACCCAATACCCACCTTTAATATCATCCATACAAGAATCAATACCTATAATATCAACCAGAATTCTCCTAGTCTCGTATAGAGCCACCTTTAAAACCTCAAACACACACCTTAACATATTTCTGTAGTCTACCATGATATTCTTCAAATCCCGCATCTCTCCCATAATTTTCTTCATTGTGTTTTCCTCCGCAGGGGAGGGTGTAACAGAACTTTCCTACATTGCACTGTCGCTTCCTTCAAACATAGACTCCTCTTGGATTTTGAACCCTGCTCTTCCATTATTGCTCTTGGAAACATTTAGATAACAAAAAAGAGACTAAATGTTTCCGAAATGAACAGCTTTAGATGCGTGCAAAGGATCCACCATATCCAAGCACTTAACCATAGTGTGGGAGCCCAAACAATTAACTCGAACAAGGGTCTAAATGATAATGAAGAACTAGCAAGAGCATGTAATGCCCGCATCCACCCACCACCTTTGAAGACCATTTGTCCTTCCCTTCATTAAAACAAAATCATAGATGTTGCCTCCGTTCCATCTCCACATACAATGAGGCATGGAACAATAAATGAGCCTCATAGAATTAAGACGAGAGATTATGGTTGAAAACAATTTGTCCATTTGATCATGGGCTTATGATTATTAATCACCATTTCACCTTGCCTAAGCTTAGCACCGATATTAACAAGCCTATCAACCTCTTTGTTGTTCTGGCGTTTTACATGGAAGAATTTGATTTTTGAAATGTCCGAAGAAAAGGTTTGAATTCTTTTTTAAACTTCCCTTAGCTCCTTCCCTTTGCCAGACTAGATGCTCTACATCGTTTGGATGACAATCCAATAGTCTTTGAAAACATGGAAGGTTTATATGTTTAACTATGATATTGTTTCCATACCTTGCATTAGCGCTATCCATTATGCCTGATTGTTCATCCTCTTGTCTAGTCCCCATGCAAAGGATTTGATCTTTCTTTCTCCAGGGTAAAAAATGACTCATCTTGCACCTGCCTCCCCTTTACATTTGTATATTATTAACAGATTTTTCAATGCAACATTAAATTATTCGAAGGAAAAATGCAACATTAAATTACTACTCCAGTGGTCACTAAAGCTAAACTCTCAATTTATATTTTCTTCTAATTATAACACCAGTAAACCAAATCATATGTGTTTATGATTAGGCCAAATATCCAAGGACTTAGTTAAATAGTGGACAAACTCAACCTTTCTGATAAGTATTTTGACGAGGTAAAGTTTCACTCTAGTATCAAGGGTGGGTTGGGACGAGGAACCAACAACGTTGGGGAGTTTTTGGTGTTGTTTTATGTTCTAAATTTTATTATGAAGCGGGGCATCAATCGCTTACAAGATTTCATGAATTATATGTTGGTTATTCAAAGGATGTTGGATGATTTCGAGGTAAATAATATATTGCTTTCTCCTCTTGTGCTTCTATTAAAGGACACCGTGATTTAGTTCAACAAAATATTTTTTGGCATATTTTTCGAGAACTTGATGTCAAGGTTGATTCTTTGTCAAAGGAGGGTGTTCAACTGATGGACATCCTTTTGAATGGGTAAAGGAAGATGGTGGGAACAAGGTGGCTCGGGCTCGATAGAGGTTTCTTGAATAACTCTAATTTTGCTTTGATATTGTTTTTTTTTATAATAATGTAAAGTTTGTCATGAAACTGGTTCTTAGACTTTCTTTTTAAGTCCAATGAAGGAGCATGGATGATTATTAACTAGTGAAGAGGTAGTAGTCCACATGGAAGATGTATGCTTTCAATTACCTTTTGGAATTAGAGTTGAGGGCGTGTGAGGATTGTATTTTCTCTTCATCCAAAATAAACAATGTGTTTTTTTTTTATTGAGAAAAAAATGTTTCACTCTAGTTTACTTTTTTAATTCCAATAACGATAATCCATTTCTTCACAAAATAGGTCCCAAACAAAAAAACTTTAAGGATAAAGATCCTATTAACAAAGTGGAACTATAACTTCCTACAAATTCCTACCCAAAAATAAATAAATTTCTCATTTTTTAACTTACTCCATTTTACAATAATAATAAACTTCTCTTTAAACACATTTCTTCATAAATAAATAAATAAATAAATTCTATTTTGTTATTTTTTTAAAAGCAAAATTTTTCACTTTAATTACTTTTTATTTATTAATATCATTCGTTTATAGAGTTGAAGAATGGAAATATAATACAACTTCAACATGCAAAAAAAGTATTGAAACTATACCATGTAACAACTTTGGCATATTAAAAATAATTTTCGATGATAAGGATTCCCCACACTTCATTTCGATGTGTCTTTTATATGCTATACCCCATTACTTATTATTCTTATTCCTTTTTTGTTTTCATAAATGAGCACCATAATCATTACTTACTTTATTTTAACACTAAGTTACGAATGGTTGGGATAATCAATCAACCACTTTTTATCTTAAGCTAACTTGTTTAAGGTAGGTAAAATCCTATTGTTTTTGGGTGTTTTGTTTTATCTTTATTCTATTTTGTCACATGAATTAAAAAGTTGTACTCACGTACGTAGTAGTTTTATTTTAGTATTGAAAAGGGAGCAGGATAAGCGTTCACCAAATCGCCCCCGACTCGCCGGAATCCGGCAGATAAATTTTGGTGAAAATCATACTTTCTAGGATTTAAATCGTAATTTTAATCATCGGGGTAGTTTTAAAATGCCCGATTTAATATAGGAAGGCCAAAAAGATTAGTAAAATTCCAAAATAACGAAATAAACAATTTCACAGCAAACATTTGACTGATTTTAATAAAAAATCGGCCGGAAAAACGGGGCGATTTGGTGAACGCTTATCCCACGCGATTGAAAAGTTGCTGTAAACAAAAAGAGTTGTTTGTATCTTTGACAATGCATTTATTGTTTTCGTCATTGCCACTATTCTCCTAGAAAATACATAACTTGACTTGAGAAGCATTATGTAGTTGCTTTCCTATTTGAAAAAGCATTATGTAGTTGCTCATCTTCTAAATTGAGTAGAATATTCATGTGCTTTTTATTCTCCTTGTATTAGCTCCATGGAGGATGGAATGAAGGAAAAGAAACTTGGGTATCTATAAAAAGATAGATTGTCCACTAAGTTCTATCTCAGTTGGGATTCTAACTATCCCAACTATTGATTGGGTAAAATTGGAGATGATAAGTTTTTCAGACATGTAATTCTTTATTCCTTTTAACATTTGTTAATCTTTTTATATAAATACAATTTGGAGGTTTAATATATAAAAGGGAAGAAGACATCCTCATATATAAGTATTTTGGAGTTTGAATGTGAAGAGAGATGTTAATCTCTCCATATCATCAAACTATTGGCACATAGACAAGATTTGTTGCATAAAAAATGTCTTGTAATGGTGTCCCAAAAGTTGGAGAAAATGTTTCAGTCTCCCTTGCTAGTGTTGTAGGAGTATACAACGTATGATGAATCTCCACATGTCTGTTATCCAATGTGTATGATTAATTAGAATAGGAGGCTTTGTGTTCATGAAAATGTACTATATCTTGAAAGTTTTTCCATTCACATTATTGAGTGTAAGTTCTTATTTGGAGAAGGAAAAATTATCTAATGCTCGTGGGTTATAGAGATGAGCCAAGGTTCCATATGCTCAAAAGCAGAATTGGAGTAGTTATTGATTGTTAGTTAAAATGCCTTGTTATCAATGTGCAAAAACCTCTTTTCAAACAAATGAATAAGGAACCACCTGAGAATGTGTTGCTTGAGATGCCTTGAAATGGGTTGTCAGTGTTGTAAGGGTTGGGATTCCTTACCTATTGAGTCTATTGTGGGATGTTGAGAGGAAGAAGTATTACTCTTCCGACTCAAATTTAAATCTTGCTTGTGATATGTTATCTCTTTATGAGCCATCATTAATTAAGGCAATAGCCATGAGGAATATATCACCCTTGCTTATGAGTTGGAGTGTGGGGTGAACAGTTACAAGCAAAAAAAAATGGTATTCCTCCAAATTGTAGTGGTTAGAGTCAACAATTGTTGCTTGAGTCTGAAAATTTTCACCACAAAGTCTAAAGAAAAACAAGACCCAACTAGAGAGAGACCTCAACAATCATGCATTGCCCTTCTTTTATTCAATAGGAACAGTGCTTTAGAGTACCAAAATTCATCTTATTGATTTGTTGTTGAAGTTAATACAATGTAGAGTTTGGGAAATAACAATACTTTGGAAGAAAGCCAAATTATGAAAAATTGTAACATCCAATTCCTCTATGTAGACGATGACTTAAGAAGAGAATACCTATTTTTACCCTTTCTAGAACACACACTTATACATGACCAAGTCCCTCTAGAGATGAACTTTTAACCCAAATACCATACAAAGGCATTTCATTAGGGGCATTCAACAAACCACTTGTAAAAAATGAACCCTTAAAACCCCAAGAAAATGTAAAATACTACATATGCAACACCCAACCTCGAAATAGATGCATTTCAACAATCCTAAAATAAGGAAAAGAAATAATGCAAAGATACAAGACTCTACCACTTTGAACATAAATCAAACCCATGAAAGGAACATATGACTTACATGCATACTTATAACAAATGTATACCCATTGTTATTATTATTAAATGCTTTGTTACCTTGATTGTTTTAAAGATTAATATTTTGGGAAATAATTTCATGTTTATTTTAAAATAAACAAAGATTAAATAATGGACAAACTTTCTTTTTCTTTTTAGTATTCAAATTCTTTCACATATTTGGTAAGAATTTTGTTGAAAGTTTTAGTTCCACTTTAATTATGAGGACTTTGGTTGTCGAACTTTGCTTTTAGAGATTTTTGCCCATTTTAAGATGATCCGATTCATTAAAACTTTGAAAAAAATGAGTAGATCGAGATGGAACTTTGCCTTACAGTAATAATAATAAAACAATTCTATTATTTTTAAATTTATTCACTTTTTTAACTTATTCCACATAAATGATGAAAATGGAAAATGGAAATCTCACTCAAATGAAGGAGATTGTGCATTTACACATGTTACTTTAGATAGACTTGTCACGATTCTAAAGGGCATGCTAGTTTGTCTCGTATTGTCTTATAGCTATATTTAGCCATATTTAACCACATGCTAACTTGTCGATGCATAAACTTAGTTTCATAGCATCACTTTACTCCTCTTGGTGGGACTATGATTAAGATAGTCATCCCTTTCATTGGCCTCATAATAACAGTATGACTTGTCAGAATTAACACATAACATCCAACTTTGGTTTTAGTAAAATTAAAACACGTGGGATATATTATTTGAAGATTCTCTAAAAATATATATATTGAATCAATATTAACAGGACGATTTTGGCTCCAAGAATATTTAAACCTCTTCGGCTTTGGATTGTATTTGGTGGCCCTGTTCTTGTTGTTTTGCAGGTCGTGAAGCTTCTACATCGCCTGGAGTCTTGTTGGTGTGTTGTTGTCAGATCTTCTTTTGTCCTACTAGAATCATGATTGGTTTGGGTGTTGAGCATTCGCAGCCCTTTCAAGATTTGAATTAAGCTCTGCAGTCTTCTCTTCTTTAGAATAGCGTAAGATAGGAGCTCAGCTACTCTCTGATGGATGTCAGAGGGGGTCCTCCCCCTCCTCTACCACCTGAATTGGATGCTTTTAAATGTCTGATTGCCTCCTGTGGCAAGAGGAAAGTTGGCCCAAGTATTCAGAGATTTGTGAAGAAAGCAGACATTCCGTCTGTTGCACTGCCTGATGAACGACCCTGTTGTACTGCATTAAACCTTGCGGAAAGAGGGCTCATAGGGTAATTTACAGGTCTCTGAGGCTATTGAAGGATGGGTTCAAAGAAACTGGAGGCCCTTGGTAACTGAAGGAATTCAAAATCATCTGGTTGACAAAGGTTATTATGACTTTGTTTTTTATTTAGCTGAGGATCGTGACCTTATTTTTTGTAATGGTCCATACTTCATGGGCCCTCAGGGGCTCTATTTGAATAAGTGGACTCTAGATTTCGATCCTACCCAAGATGTCCCGTATCTCGTTCCTATTTGGGTAAGGCTTCGTCATTTACCTTTACACTGCTAGAATTCAGAATCTTTGGAAACCATTGGGAATAAGCTTGGAAAATATATTGATAGGGCGAAAAGGAAAGATCATTGTTCGTGCGCAAGGATATGCGTTTAATTGACTTGGAGATAGGACTTCCTGAGGGGATCAATTTAACAGTAGTTGAATGGTCTCATATCCAGGAGCTAGACTACGAGCATCTTCCTTTCAAGTGTTGCTTCTGACATTGTTATGGCCACTTTGGCTGAAATTGCAAAAAAAAATCAGAAGAAGATCTTGAAAAAGAGAAGGTTGACCAGTGGACTCATGTTCAGAAATCAGGTATTTCCACCCAAGAAAATAGAAAGAAAGGTAAAGAAGCAAAGATTAGGAATGGAGTCACTGCTGATTGGAAGAGTCTTCCTAAATCTCATCTTGTAGAAAATCCCACTGTTCCATCTAATCATTTTGTTGTTTTAAGTTCCTCTGAAGATATTCCTGTTCTGGAAGATGGTGAAGTGCAGTGCTTTAATGAGTGTGATGATGAAATGGAAGTAAACACCGGGCCATTGGAACAATCTTGAATACCAAATTCAATATTTCCTAGTGGAGGTGTAATCCTACGGGAAATCCATCCTTCTCCAATTGGAGCAAATCCCTCTTCATCTTATGCAAAAATATTAAAGAAGAATCCGGTTGTTAGTTCTGGTTCCTTTGATGATGATTCTATTGAGCAAATCTCCAAGAAGGCAGGTAGGAAGTCTCGAACAAAAGCAAGAGAAGAAGAGGCTAAGAGACTAAAGATGCAGGGCAGTCAGTCCACAATTGAAATGTCATTTGGCAGAAGCAAGCGGACTAGACTCCCAAAGGGAGTAATAAATCCCTCTTCCTCAGGTAAATAATGATGGTCGTCTCTTGTAATTGCAGGGGTTTGGGGAATCCAAACAAAGCAGAAGCGATTAAATACTCATTGAGAATGGATTCTATTGATATTCTTTTGCTCCAAGAGACAAAAATTGAAGAGGAAGCTCTCCTCTCCCTAAGCAGAACAAAGTGGAAAATGAATACTGGCAAGACGGTCAGCATGCAAGGTTCTTGTGGTGGTCTGGAAAACTTATGGTGTGAGGATAAATTTCTTTTGAAAAGCTCATTTGTTACCCAACACTGGATTTATATAGAACTCCAACACATTTCAAGTAAGATTCACTTGGCTCTTTTCAATCTCTATGTCCCTATAAACTTTAAGGAAAAACAAGAATGTTGGAATACACTGACAGATTTCTTAGAAATCTACTCCCCCTCAAATATTATTATGGCAGGGGATCTCAATATAATTCTAGAACCCAAAGAGAAAAAAGGTGGAGTGCATGGAAAGGATCCTTTTCAAGATTATGTGGAGTCTTTGATTCAAGCATGCGATCTTCTGGATTTTAAACCTAAAAAACGTTGTTTTACATGGTCCAATAACAAAGTTGGGGTTGCCAACATATATGCTCGTCTTGACAGGTTTCTTGCTCAAAGTTCCTTAATGGAGGGGAAGTTCATTATATCAACTAAAATTTTGCCAAAATTAACTTCATATTAGCATCCTGTCTCACTGATATTTGAAGAAGAGGAAGATCTTGGCTCGATACCATTCTGTTTCAGTCCTCTATGGATTGAGAGAGATGGCTTATGGGAAACTGTGACTCAATCATGGTCTTTATATGTAAAAGGATCTCCTAGTTTTGTATGTGAGTAGAAACTTAAGAATACTAAGTCTGCATTGAAGAATTGGGATTAAAAAAGCGCTTAATACTCTAATGAGCAGTAGGCAAAAGAATGTTTAGGAACTAGCAGAGATCCAATTAAGAATGGAGGATATTGAAATCACCAAAGCTCAATTGTCACTAGAATAGTTTGCTCAAATTAAAAACTTTCATTCTTTTCAGCAGGAAGAGGAATATCTTAGGTTGAAGTCACACAGTCTTTGGCTACTAGCTGGTGATAAAAACAAAGCCTTCTTCCACCGTCAATGCAGAGCTAGACTCTCACGAAACCATATTTTGAAAATCTCCATAGAGGGAGAAACCATTAAAGGACATTATTAACACTTGTTTCATGAGGATAGAATTTCTGATGCTGAAGTGACTGCTGATTTTTTAAATAATGTCCCTTCTATTGTCAGTTCAAAGGGCAATGCTGGTCTAATGAAGCCATTCACTGAAAATGAAATATTGGATGTCATCTAGGCAATGGAGCCGAATAAGGCTCCTGGGCCAGATGGATTTTCCTTCCATTTTTATAGAGCTTGTTGGAATATCATTAAAATTGACTTGCTTCGCATGGTGACATCCTTCCAAAAAAAGACAAAGTGGGAGGGTGTACTAACTCCACTTTTCTTGACTTAATACCTAAGGAAGTTAACCCTACAACTTTTGACCTATTTTGCTCTGTAATGCCTCCTACAAGCTTCTTGCTAAACTATTAGCTAATCGTCTCAAGCCTTTGTAAGGGAAACTAATTTTTCCTCTCCAAAGGGGGTTTTGTAAAAGCTAGGTATCTAGTTGACAATGTATTTAAAGTTCAAGAAGCCCTCCATTCCAGTTTTCATAGGAAGGAGAAAGCAATGCTAATCAAGCTAGATATGAAAAATGCCTTTGATTGTGTTAAGCTTTCCTTTCTATGTAAAGTCCTTCTCTCTTTTGGTTTTAGCGTCGAATTTGTTAACTTAATAAAAGCTTGCATAGACAGGCCCTGGATAGCGCCTCTGGTCAATGGCAGACCTTCAGATCTCTTTCAAGCTTCAAGAGGACTCCGTCAAGGATGCCCTATGTCTCATTTTTTCTGCATCTTGATGGCATAAACTCTTAGCAGAAAACTCACAGTTGAAAAGGAAGCAGGTTATATTCCAGGCATCAAGATAGCAAGGGGAGCAGATCCTATAAACCATGCCCTCTTTGTTGATGATTCGGTTCTTCTAGGAGGGGCCTCATTAAAGATTGCCCAGGCCTTTAATGAAATTCTTCAATATTTTTGTTTAATTTGAGGAGCATTGATCAACAAAAAGAAAAGTGTTGTTTATGGTTGGAATGTAGATCATCCGACAATTCTTCGAATAGATCACTCCTTGGGTTTCCCCGGAATTGATAAGTGGGAAAATATTAAATATCTAGGATTACCTCTAACTCTGGGACCTAGTCCTCCTTCTCCATGGTTTGAAGTTATATCTAAGATTAAAACCAAAATTGCTTCTTGGGGTGGTCAGTGGTTAACCAAGGTTGGAAAGTTGATCTTGATTAAGGTTGTTCTTTCAACTCTTCCCATATTTCAATCCTCTCTGCTGCTTGCATCGAAATCTATCATGTCAGATATTTCCTTTGGCATGGCGGTAAAGGTAATTAGAGTAAGCTCCATCTAATAAGTTGGGATATTGACAAAAGACCATTATCGGAAGGTGGATTGCAAATTCGAGATTCTGGCTTAGCAAATCTGGCTATGGGAGGGAAAATTATTTGGTAGGTGTTTGCTGATAAAAATCATCTGGTAAGCAAGATTTTTTGGATGAAATGTCTAAAGGGAGGTTCATTGAGAAACTTAAAAGCAGAAAATCTCTCTCAAGGTACAACAATATAGAATTCTTATAGAAAAGGAATAAATCATATTCAACAACAGTTATACAAAATTCCTGGTAACGGGGCGAGGATTTTTTTGTGGGAGGATAGTATTCTTGGGAATCCCCCTCTCTCTTCCTTAAATTTGTTAAATCTTGTCGAGTTGTTTTTTGTCAATCAACGACTTATGAGGCTCGCAGATGTATTCTCTTGGGACAACGATGGGAACTGGACAAGTTGGTCGTTACCAGACTTTCTAGAACCTCTTCAACCACTTAAAAATTTGATGTATTCCTTGCTATCTGGCTTTGCTCCAGTTCATCGTTCTTATAAGGATAAATGGGGGTGGGGATGTACTGGTTTTTATTCCGCGGCTCATGGATTTTTTGCTCTTCAACCTCCTCATTCATCTCTGTTGTCTTCTTTTCTGTGGAAAGATGTTTGGGATTCTTTCAGTCTGCCCAAGGTAAATGTTTTTACCTCGCTGCTCATGCACAACCGAGCTCTGATTGGAGAGAATCTAATTAAGTGTGGGTTCAATGGACCGTTTTGGTGTATTCTCTGCAATTCAGCTGCTGAATCTTCTGATCACATTTTCATTTATTGTTGGTTTTCTCAAATCGTGTGGGGGGGTTCCTTCATGGATTGAATGCCTCTGTTCCTTCTGAAATTGTTGTTGCTTCCTTTTTTCAGCAAGGGGAAAGATCAGAATCCTCTCAAATTGAATCAAAATGCTGATTAGAATAAAATATGGCAATCTGTGCCAAAGTTCATTTGGTGGACTGTGTGGATTGCTAGAAATGAGTGGATTTTCAGTAATAAACCATCGAAGCTTGTCAACGTTGCGGTAAGAGCAAAAGATTTTATTATGGAATTTGCTAGAAATCTGAGCAATGCTTCTCTTCCTCCTGAAGCAGTCGATTGGTTGGGTCCTTGCTTGAATGGTGTAAGGAGTGCTGCAGTTAAAAAACCAGGCCCACTGCCATTTTGGCAATTGAGAGATAACGTTGCAACTTTTTCCTTATGGTGGAAGAGGAATGCAATTCCCACTATATTCTTTGACGGTGCATCCAAGGGAAATCCCGGAATTGCTGGTGCAGGTGGATTGATCCTATCTTCGTACAAATCTATTGAAACCTGTTTTTGTTGGGGTCTAGGGATATGCTCAAATAACCAAGCAGAATGCTATGGTCTTTTCAAGGCATGCCAGATAGTAAAGATATTGGATATAAGTAAATTCAGATATTCGGAGACTCAGAGTTACTGATTAAAATGTTGAATTCTGAAGAACATTTTAACAATCCTTCTTTGAATAAAACACTAAAGAGAATTAGAAATATTTTGAAGGATTTTGGCAAGGTTGTTTCATATCATATTTTGCAAGAGTTGAATAAACAAGCAGATGATCTAGTAAATAAAGCCTCTCTGATACTCCAAGGAAGCCTCACCATCAACGAAGAAATCAACGCATTCCATCCGTTACCGTAATCTAGGTGCATCTTGATGTGACCTGATTAGTTGAAACTTCTCTTCCAAGAGACTTGTATCAATTTTTATCTTTTTCAAATATCAATTTTGCTCTATGTGTAATCAGTTGTTGAGGCAATAGCCCGACCATTCTTGTAATTTCTGATTTCATAAAAATAAAAATAAAATTATACGTTTGAGTTAAAAAAAATGGAAAACATTTAGAATCAAAAGTATATTAATTGTGATAGATTTCCACTATTCTTATACTAAATAATAATAACCTATTCACCAACTGTCAACTATTGATTGCTTTACATAGTTTGGTGAAAATTTTGTTGGAAGTTTTAGTTCTACTTGATTTATGAGAATTTTGGTTGTGGAACTTTGTTTATAAAAGTTTTGACCCATTTTTAAAGAATCTATATCTAAAGAGTTTTGAAAAAATAAGTGGATCAAAATTAAACTTCACCTTATTAGAAGAAAAAAAAAACTGATTTTTTTTTAACTCATTCCATTCATATATGTAGAAAGAATGATCCTAGTGTTTTGTTGAAATGGTATGGAGAATTCAAATCTTACTTAAAAGAAGGAGATTGTGCATGTATGCATACTCCTACTTTACAAAGATTTATTAGGTTTTTAAAAGGGCATGTTAATTCGTTCCATATTGTTTCATACTTATATTTATCTATTTTACAACTAGTTAACGTATAAACATAATTTCATTACACTATTTTACTCCATACTTGTTATTATTATAAATAAAATTATGATTAAAATAGTCATATTCATACATAAATAATATTAAAATTTATTACTAATAAAACATAACATCACATTTTTTATATTAAAACATATAAAATATATTATTTTGAAGATTTTAAAAACATATTTAAAATCAAAATTGTATTAATTATGAAATACTTCCATTAATATGATATTAAATCATAGCCCAACCTCAACGCTGTTTTTTTAAACAGTTTGCAAATCTTTTATAATCATAACCCAACCATCAATTGCCTTTTTAATACTTTGCAAATTTTTATAATGGTCCTATCCAAAATATTGTTATAAAACCCATGAAATGAGAAAAGAGCTCAACTTTTTCATTCCCAATTTTAAAAGGTAGGTGAAGCATCTTCTAAAGTTACACAATGTCAATTTTAAAACTATGTTTTTTACTCGAGAAGATCCTACATAGATATGGACAAAGGCGTATGATAGGATGCCTTTCCACAAAATGACTATATCTATAAGGACAATGACAAGGTCCCTTTAGTGGCCAAAATTTATAGTGCCGGTACTACTAGAGACCAAAATATCTCATTGGAATCCAAACCTTATCACTATTCATTTTTTTTAATAAGAATTGTTACAAAGGAATGGTGATGATTTTGCACATAGGAGAGCTTTTCAAAACCAATTCATCTCCTTCCTAGGGGCGTGTCTTCCCTGTTACACTATTTTTTAATTAGTTCGTGCACACTAATTGTAAGTGCAACCACAACTATAAATATTTAAAAATATATATTATTATTTTTATTTATATAAATGGTTTGTTGTGTAGAGAAACATTTTTAAAATTAAATAGGGAGAAGATATGTAATTTGTGTTTGATATATAGTTTACAAATAATATTTTAATAAAATAGGGAGAAGATATGTAATTTGTGTTTGATATATAGTTTACAAATAATATTTTAATAAAATAGGGAGAAGATATGTAATTTGTGTTTGATATAGTTGACAAATGACATTTTAATAAAATAATATAGTTGACAAATGACATTTTAATAAAATATTAAGTAATTTTTTTTACAATATCAATTTTAATCTAAAGTTTAAAACAAAAAAAAACATATATTTCAATGAATTAAAATTAAAAAATAATAATGAAACTTTTATACTTCTTGCTCTCCAATATATTATATGATTTATTAATTGGTATCACTTTCAACGAGTTCAAGTTTGACTAAGTTCAATTAAATACTTAATATGGATATTATGGAATTTATCTTTCTTTATATTTTAGCAATTTACATGTTTTTTATAATGATGATGGCATTCTTCTTTATCACCAGCATAGCTCCATCTTAAATTAGGATTTATCATGCACTGATAGGGATTGAATCCCTCAAGGTGCAAACATTTTCTCAAGTTTCTGCACTCTGAAAACATTTGTGCCTGAGCGACCAACTCAATTCTAATGGCTTCCATTATTTTATTCTCAATTAATTCATTATGTAAATTCTCTTATAATATTTAGTGTTGTCAAGTGTCGGGATCATATTTTATCTCGAGGGAGATATTGAAATAGACTTTGTTTAGGGTTTGTGCTTTGCCTCCAACAACAAAGCTGAAATATTTGCCACTTTTGTGAGTTTGTATTTATTCAAAGTGTAAGGTGTGCATCATGCAACTATGGTAATCAACTAAATCCTGATAATGTCCCTCTTACAATGCTCTACTCTTCAAAACCATTGCATATCTCATATAGTTTAGAGAGTGATAGATTTATCCTATCATTTTGATTTTTTTTGTTTGTTCTTTCAAGTGTTGCGAGCAAATAAAAAGAGACTACTATTCTCATAAACATTGGGTTGGTTCTTCATTATTTTACTCTCCCATGCTATTAATCAACATTACACCCACGATGAATATTGCACACCAGTGTTAAGTTCGACATTTTCAAATGAACTAAGGGTTATGGCCATTGATATGCTACCCTCCACAATGATATTAGTTGTTTATGCTTCTAATTAATATGATCATGTTGATCTTGTTTTCCTCCATGTGAGGTTTTATTTGGATTGACGGGTTTGTTGGAAAAGTGCTCTCTTCCCTCCCTCTTTCTTTTGGTCTTTGTAGTTCATCCCTAAGAGCTTGATCTAGTTGTCTTGACCTAGAGAATATGATGAGTGAATTCTTTGAACTCTTCTAGGCGTATCCCAATGCTCCAAGTGACACATATTTGATACCGGGCATTCCCAACATTGCCAAAAGGATGGCTTAGTGTAGGAAGAATCGGAGTGTTACGTGTGAGTTGGTGGAGGTCAACAAAAGTGTGAAATGGTGTGAATGGGGGGTTGCAAAATCCCAATAGTTTGTGGTAACCTCATCTCTCTAATGGAAACATTGCCAAGAGGCATGTGAAGAAGCTTTGTTGGTGGAAATTTAAGAGTGAGACATGCACGTCTTTTAGATTGTTGCTTAATTAAGGAAAACATGGGACTTGGAATGTGAGTTTAAGGCATTTGTGCAGGTTTATAGAAACAAGTATTCAAAGTTGGACCTTTGTTTGGATTATGTAGTTTCTTTGGTGGCTTCTATTGTTGGGTTTCTTAATCTCCCTTTGGAGATTCCCCATTCCCATACTCCTTTTGCATTTGATTCAATTGGTTAAGAGGAAGAAAGCATGGGGGCTCAACACAATCCCAATTTGGAACTAGAAGTCACAGTAGTTGGTTCATTCCCTAAGGTGTGATCAGAAAATGGATGTGTGTTTAGAAGAGGACAACAAGGAAAACTATGTGCTTGAAGGCACCTTGCATGGGCATACCTTTTAAGATATTTTATTGTTTAGAATGTTTTGGTAGTGGGGTAATTTGTTAGGTAGAATACTTGTAGGGATATTTAAGTAAATAACTATAATATTTTTTTGTTGAAATGAGAACCTTGTCATTTTCTCATGTGTTGCAAATATCTTTATTAGTTTGTATTACAAGGTTGTTTGGTTTGGCCATGACCCTTTTTTGTAATACAAATATTATTATAAAAAATTCCTCTTACAACGCTTCATCTTCATCACCATGATTTCAAACATCTTTTTCTGACTCTTAAGTGTTGCTTAAATGCTTCAACACTTTACCCCACTATTCATGTTTCTTTTACGACCTTTCATCTTCCCTAGTGATTTGTCATGGTGTCATACACACTTATGCCAACACTGTCATTCTTTTTGCATCATTTAACTTATTGTATGCTTCCCAACTCCACACTTACATTGCATGTTACACCTTCTCTCTATCACACTCACACTTTACCATCCTACCATGTTCATATGTTGCACTTCCATGTTGTGCTCTTGGACTTGGTCTTTGCATAAAGGAATAAGTTAACAAGTGGGCAAAATCACCTTTTGTCTACTAGAACACCCCCGAAATCTAACAAGAACTTTGTTAGAAGTCAGAGTTCAACTTGATCAATGAGAACTTTGACCATGAAAATTTGCTCCCAAGAGTTATGGCCCATTTAAAGATGTCCAAATTAGTTAGAATTTGAAAAAGTGAGTGGATAGGGTGGAACTAAATTTGCTCTAAAGGGTTTTGGCCCATTTAAAAATGACCAAATTAGTTACAATTTGAAAAAAATGAGTGGATAGGATAAAACTTTATCTCGCTAGAAAAAATGGACAAATAAAAAAGGTTGAATTTGTCCACTTATTAACTTACACTTTGCATAAATGCCCTTGCATCACTTTGAAACATAAATAATTGATATAAACATAAAAACTTGCAAATCATTACACTCTACAAAGTCAAATTTTGATTTCTTCAATGCAAAGAATTACACAAGCACAATAACTTACACACCACTAAATTCCTCAAAACAAGTTTTATCTAAATAACAATACAAACAATTAACACAAACATAACAATATATGCACCACTAAACTATACACAACCAATTAATCTTCTTTACAATTAAAATTCCTAAACTTTATGATTCAAACTATATTAAATGACTTTTTTATTTTTTTAATTAAAATATCTTGAAAAATCCTTGAACACTTCCCATATTTAAAAAACCATATTAAATAACTTTTTAATTTTTCTAATTAAAACATCTTGAAGAACATTCCCATATTTAAAAAATCATATCAAAATTAATCAGTGAACACCAATTTGAATACCCATCTAAGTTAATTATAATTAATAACCATAACCCCATAAAATAAATTAAATACAACACATTAAACCACCCTTTTTTAAAATAATAAAACAGAAAAAAATTAAACCACACTTTTTAAGATGGTTGAAAAAAAAACCCAAAAAAACATGAAAATTTAAATTTTAATAGAGGGAATAACATAGTCAAATTGACTCACTTAAAAAAAACCTAAGACAAAGAAAACACACATTACGCTTCAACCTTCTTTAAAAGTCAATATCCCCACCCTAACCCTGGGTTTTTCAATATCACAATCTTTTGAACCTATTATAAAATGACGCGTTGCTACTGAAAAAGAGCTAACAAGGTAACTCATGGCGTTGTGAACACCGATTTCATTTATGGTAAAAAGTAAACGCCCACCCTTCAGTCCACTAGGTATCATAAAATTTCTTGGAAATTAAAAAATAAATTCAATCTTTAATGCGAAAAGAATAAAACGGATGTGGTGGAAATTAGAAAAAGTAAATCCAATTTTGACTGTGAAAAAATAAAACCAAAGTGGTCACGAAATAAATGCGAGAATATTCCGATGATGGGTGCCCAGCCTTATCATCATCCTCATCCATGCCATCCCCCATTTGGTTTGGATTTTGACTTGCCGTGTTATAATAATTTCATAATTAATGATATTCTTTTAATTTTGTTGTTGAGAGATGTAAGATATACATTAAGTATGTGCTCGATGTTTATTGTTGTTGGCAGTTGTAAAATATTATAAAAGTATATGTTTTATGTTTATTATAATAATAATATTATTATTTTAGTTTGATGGTTGTAAGTTGTAAGATATACATTAAGTATATGACGTTTTGTGCTGGAAAAAAAAAGCGGAAAAAGGCAAAGTTATTTTGATCTGGTCTATTTTATCATCTGCCATTGGTTTTGTTTTTGGTTGGAAGGAGAAGAAAAAGAAAGGCAACAAATGAAATGTGTGGAGGATAGAAGGATCTAAACCACGACCACGGGCTGACGCTGTATATGTTATTGGCATTTGCCGAGAGCGAGGGCAGGCTTTTTAGGCGGGCGCGCTCTGGTAATTAGCAAGTTTCTGTGACCAGACGAAACCCTCGGTGTCTTGCTTGATTGGATTGGATTTTTTTGTTCTTCCGGCGGGTTATATGGAGGATTCCAATGGCGCTTCCGCGGATGGCTTTCGGGTAGTTTTCTCGGTTGTATGAGGTTCAGATTTGCACGCTCCAGAGCAAGATCTCACGAAGTGACTGTTTTTTTGCCGTAAATGAGACTTTATTACAGCAGAAGCGGCGGTTCTGGGGTCGTTTATTCCTTTTATGAGGTGTAATTGGTGGCTTTTAGTGATACGTGGGCAGGATGGGCTCTGGCAAAGAGATTTCGGACAGAGCTCTGGAAATATTTAAAGGATTAGGTCGGGCGATTGCTCGGGACAGAGTAATGCGGGAAATGAAACGAGAAGCCGGGCAGAGTGTTGAAAATGGCCGCAGGGCCGGGTAGAATGTGTAAAAAAGTTGTTTCAGGTTTGGATAAAGCCGTAAATGTCGTTGCAGGCATCGTTATCGTTGTAAAAACGTTCTGGGTTGCATGAAATATGTAGTGAAACAACACATATATTTGCAGGTTAGCTTAAGGTATATATTTAAAGATTTGAAACGTTGTTACCAGGAACCAGGTGAATATTTTAGGTTAGAGATGAATACTATAAGCAGGGATTTGACAAAATCGGACTGTGAAGATGCTTAAGGTTGGGGAGAATGCGCAGGAAAGAGGCTAGGTGGATTCAGTGTAGGTGAAATTTAATATTAAACAGGATTTTGCAGAGAAGATATATATATATATATATTTATTTAGGGCGGGCTACTTTATTTAAGGGCTTAGGGTGATAGATGTCCAGCTCGGGCAGGGCAGATGGTCGCACTGGAACACCTCGTGACGTCTTCCCGATGCCTCGTGACTCTTCCTTCTCTTGCGCGTCAGACAGCGGTAAGGATAAGCGTAGGGAGAGGGATGCGTTTACGAGAAGGCCCTCCAGTTCTATTTCCTTGGATGGAGGGACACTGGCGAATAAGCGGCGGCCTACTCCTGGTGGCGGTAGCGAGCTAGCGTCGTATTCAGGTATGTGTTTTTGGTTTTCTGGTTTTATTTGTTACGGCATGGGTTCTTCCTTGGAAGCATTTTATGTCTTAGGTTGATTTTGAGGATCTAGGGTTTTGACATCGGTTGAATAACCCACTGGAAAATAAAATTGCCGATCTGTCTGTTTTTGGTGTTATGGGATTTTGTACAAGATTTGTGCAGCCAGCAACATTTTTTTATTTTGCTGTACAGGGCAATCTCTTGGCATCATGGTATCCCCTTCGGGTTGGGGCCAGATTTCTGTTACTTATAGAAGATGATTATATGTTTAGGCTTTGTGCTTTTCTTCGGGTTTGAAGCATTCCAGTTGCGAGAATAATAGCTTCGTCGTATATGACTGTCTTTATATGCCTTTCCAGGAAGATCCGTGGGAGTATCGTCCAATGGGTGGCATGATGATGCTATTTCTAGAAGTAAGAACCTTGTTGACTCAGGAACACGTGGTGGAAGTGGAATTTCTGTGGGAGGAGTTGCTTCTCCGAGCCCAAGGCTTGATTGTTCTAGTGCAGATGACTCTCCCAAAGAACCGGATGGATATCGATTTTCCAAACCTGGTTCTCCATTGGTCTTGCAATCAAGGATCTCTCCATTGGCACAGGCATCTCACAACAGCTTTACAGGAAAAGGTGTTCTAGCACGAGAGCACTCAAGATGCAGTGAATGGGACTCTCCATTCAAGATCGACATGGATTATCGAGATAAAATTTGGGGCAGGTCTGAAATATTGAAGAGAACAGGCTCCTCCGGTTATGAGGCTGCAACGGCTTTGAATGCGCACAAGGACATGGTTGGAAGGCGAGAACAAGATGGTTATGGTGGGAGTGGAGATTCAACGGGAAGCAGCAGTTATCTTATAAGGTCTTATCCGGAATGGAGGCAGAGTGATCGAATTGCATCCTCAGCACTGCCTCTACGTACGCATGCTTCCAACAATGGTTATCTGAAGGAGTCAGCTGCCCGAGAACATGGTTTATCCGATTTTTTGGGGTCATATTCTTCCAACTGGCATTCTCCTCTTTCATCTCCAGTGAATAACACTGTTGATGGAGGCCGTGACGATGGCAGTCAGTCTTCACCTCGGAAGAGACCTCGACTTGGCTGGGGTCAAGGCCTGGCTAAGTATGAGAAAAAGCTGACAGGAGGAGCTGAAGATAGCCTTGCAACAAAGGGCAGGGCGAGTAGCTGTTCAGACGAAATTTTATTAAGTCATTCTGACAGTCCTCATCATGGTACAGGACATGGTCAAGAAGCTTTGTCTACGAAAGTGGTTGCTGATGGTAAGTCCTATTACTGTTATTTATAATTTTGTGATTTGGTCCTGCAACCAGTCAACTGTTTTTTCAAGCATTTAATTTGTATGTGCTACACATATAAATGGTTTTGTAACTGTCATGATTCCTAAAGTAGAAGTCGTTATGCACCTGGTAATGGACTTTTGTTTGTGATTTTAGGTTTTATTCACTTATCCTGAACCCTACTTTAATGATCTATGTTTTCATTGTAGTTTTCTGTTTATTCAGAAGTGACCTTTAATGCCGGTGATTATTAATGCCTTGCGCACATAATGGGGCTTTGGGGTGGAGGTGTTCATGTTTTGATTGAAGTTGTTATAGTTTTATGAGAAAATGTCACTCCTAAAAATGATACGGCATTTATTTTGAAAATTTTGTGATTTTTGAGATTCCTGAAAATAACAAAGTTACAGTGGTCAATCATGGATATCTATGGTCAGAAATTCAGAACGATGACTTACGTTGTGTTGGGCTGGGTACCAATGTGAAATCATGTCTTGACTGTGGCTTGTTGCATTTGGAGTGGATATTTTTGTAGTACTTATTTATAATAAAATATGGTGTTTCGGAGTAGCATAAATTCATCTTGAGTCTGCTTTTGCATTTTTCATTTATTTCCAGGAATCATTTCAATGTTGGCAACTTCTAAATGAGTTGTAAGTGATGATTATTTGGGCTGTTTTCCTTCAGTAGAGTTTCATTCTCTTCTAATTTGTGTCTATAAGCAGTTATTTGTGCTATCATTTATTTTCTTACATATGGTTGTAATATTCAGTTTCTGGCAAAATTAAAAAAACATATGCAGGTTCTGGCGGTACATGCATTGAAGTAGACAAGGACGATCCTGCAATACAAATGGATCAAGCTGAGGGCCCCTGCACTGGTGATGGAACTGAGAGAAATGGAGAGTTCGGAAGCATGCCTGCTTCTGAGATAGTTGGATTGGATTCTTGCAAAAGTTCAGATAACACATGTTTGGCAAAGCAATGTGAAAACACTGAGACTTCTATACAGATGCAACCTCAAACGGTACTTCCAGGGAAATTTGGCAGTGAAGATGCTCCAGGTAGGTCGAAGGCAAATATATTGCAAAGGTTGGAAAAACTTGAGTTAGAACTTGATCTTACAGAGAAAGAGTTTGCAAAGCTTGAGGTTCAACCGGAAGTTCATTTTTCATCAAATGTCTCAGCAAAAAATGACTCAATGGTGGATGTGGCAAAAAACTCAGTGGCTGAGTTTCAACCTGATGCACATACCCTAGGACAAAAGGATGGTGTGGGAGAAGTTATTTATACCACAGAGGTGAGAGAACCAGGAAAGGTAGTGATTGATGATCAGATAGGCATGCCATCCTCCAGAATTCATGAAAGTTCTTTATGCCTACACAGCAAGGCTGATTCCAAATTGCAGTCATCATTTAGAGTTCACAGTTTCTTATCTTATGATTCTTTGCCTACAGCTTTTGTAACCTGTAAAGGAGAGGATGGAATCATACAAGCAGATGGATTTATTTCACAAAGAATCAGCCTTAAGGGCAGTTCACAATCAGCAGCATCATTTTCTGACCCTGAGGAAATGACAGGAGTAACTGACTCTAAGGAAGTTAAAGCAGAAAACTTAATAGAAAGTGCTGGAGGCCAATTTTCAAACATCACCCTCAAACCTGGGATTTTGATGAAAAAAGAAACTAGTGAATGCTGGAAAGATGTGTATAATGAGAATCGGAAGCAAGCAGAATGTGCCTCCCAAGCATTGGCTAATCTTCTTCCAGATGCTAAAATTGAGCTCAAGGACATGCTGACTGAGGAGAAAAGTAGGGAAAGCAAGGAGAGAATCAAACAACAGCTGCAGGACATGTTATTGAAGAAAAAAATGTTTTGCAGATTTAGGGAGCAAGTTCTTGCTCTTAAGTATCGTGCGTTGAGGGAGACATGGAAACATGAGCAAGCAGGGCTTTGTCAGTGGAGTGATCGTGCAGAGAGTTTCAAAAAATGTGATATTGACCGTAGGAATGGGACATTAACACCTAACCAACGGACATCTCATCGGTTACGTCTATCTGGTATGCTTTGTAATGAAAACTTTTATGATTATTTGTTCTTTAAATTCTTTGAAGTGTGTGAATCAACAACTCGAAATTATTTGCATTTGAATGTTAGAAGCTAAGTAATAGGACACTTCCAAATAGGGCCCGTGTCCCGTATTCCACGTGTCGGACACAACACTTGCCCTAATACATGTCCGACACCAAAATTTTTGTGTCCTGAAATCTGGACACTTTCAAGCATGCGTCGAACACGTGCCAAGAACGTGTCCTGAAATCTGGACACTTTCAAGCATGTGTCGGACACATGCCAAGAACGTGTCCTGATTTCTAGACATGTGTCTTGTCAAAAGGGGTATAGAGGAGAAGGAGGAGGAGGAGGAGGATAGAGGAAAGAGCTACGACAGTAATGCTAATTTTGACAGTGATTAGTACCATTGATGAGCTATGCTATTCTTCCCTGTGGGTATTTAGTATTTTCATTTTGTATCTAGCAGTACTATAGATACTAAACTTAGTACTAAGTAGTATCTACTCTATTTTGTATTTGTCGGTGGCATTCTCTTGATATCTATGTAATACATTTTGATTTTTGTGGTTTAATCAGAAATATCAAATATGCAACTTATCGCTCAAAGTTCATGATTCATTCATAATTGTATTATTGATTCATCACTGTCATATTTCAATTGAATGATATTATGATTCATGTACATTGTATATACTTCTAATTTTTAAAAAATGTAGTTTATGTATTTTATTATTATTATTATATATATATTTATATAACGTGTCGTCCGTGTCCTATTTTCGGGGTCGACGTGTCTCGTGTCAAATACTCGTATTTTCGTGTCCTCCGTGTCCTGTGTCCTCGTGTCATGTGACTTAGGTTAGAAGGTTTTTCTTTTTGAATATGATTCCTTTGGCTATGTGTGCTGCCCAATCAACACTGAAGTGGAAAGCCCTTGGCACTTGGGCTAGGAACTTTTTCCATTGCCACATCCAGCCTGTTTGCACAGTGGTGATGACAGCCCATGAGGGGCTAACTTGTACGAGGGGGAATCAAACTCTGGTGGGGGTACTATCACCACCCCATTTTACCAACCAGGTAAGCCCCCGTTGATAAATGGTAGAAGATTTTGTTAGAGTCGGTCCTGGTTTTTGTTAACTTGTCGGTTGACAAACATCATGCTGTTTGGAGTATTTGAACTTTCCGATACTCTGAGCACATCCAAATACATGGACATCATAGGAGACTACATAACAAAAGTCACAATTTCCATAGAACCTGCATGGAAATGCTAAAATTTACCGTTAGTAAGTTGCACAGAATGGGGGAGAGATAGTTAAGGGCACATTCTAAAATTTTCAGCAACAACTTATTGATTAGTAGGACATGAAATAATTTATAAAACACACAGTTATTTTAATATTGACAAGTGACCCAAAGTGGTCAATATGACTGACAAGTTATATCACCTGTTATGTGCGTTTAGTATATAAATTAATTAAAAACAAATAGAGCAACGAGAAAGCATGTTTTGATACAGCTATGTAACAATTTAAAATAGATGTAAAGGTTTAGTGACCCTGTCCAATCTCGTTAAATACTGTGAAATTGCTTCCAATTTCTAGCAAAGGAGGTCATTTGGGTAAGATTCCAAAGTTTTGATGCAATGGGGACACTAACGCATTGTTCAAGGAAGCAAGAGTTTAGCTGCATCTCTGTTTCATCTAAAAGCTAAGTCACATGACAGAAGGACACGGAATATGGGTGTCTGCCATCGACACATCGGCCCCTGGAATCAGGACATGGAGGACACATGATATATATATATAGATCCAATTTTTTTTAGAAACTAGAGCATTTACAAATATTCAATTGAAATTAGAATCAATACACATTACACATCCACAAATCACAATGCATATGTCAATGATAAACTCATATATTCATTCCCTCCCCCACCTAGCTTTGTCCCAGGCCCTGATTTCCTTGTTACATGCTTCCACAAGTGGTATTTCTTCTCTTGGGTCTGCTGTCTTGCAAATACAAGGTTATTTGCAACACCAACAGCTCCACTAGCAGCAGATGGAGAAGTAGCAGCATTAGATAAACTCAAGATTGGATTTGGAGGAGAAGAGGAGACACCAACTGGGATATTCATCTCTCATTTGCCATTTACCAGCTGTCCTGGCTGACTGAGACATTGTTCTTGCTGCCTGCTGGAAAACTTGCTATGCTCCCACTAAAATCTACCCTCAAGTCACTTGTAATCCCTTGGAAAACCTTCTAATGCTTTTTACCTGCAAAAAAAACCTCTCAGAGCTCAAGCCTCACTTAAAAATGTGATTGAATGAGGGTAAAATGCTCTTCACCCGCAAAAAACCCCTCTCAGAGCACAAGCCTCACTGAAAAATGTGATTGAATTGTAGAAAACTGAGTTTTACTGCTTGCTGGTTTAAATGAACATTTAGTGGTTTTCACTTCAGCTGGTTTTGCATAGGCTGGAAGTTACTTAAAAAATTTGCTGAACAATTTTAAACACACAGTAAAATACTAACAGGCTGAAAACAAATACATATGGACAGTCACATCATAAATTTATAACTCAGAGATTTTTGGCCAAATAAGCCCTGGAAAAACCCCCACGGGGAAAACCAGTCAGAGAGAGAGAGAGATTTATTATTTCCTTCAGCAAAATACAGGACAGAAAAATAGTGAAAAATACAACTTATCTCCACCACAGATTTTATCTCAAAATCTGGAAACTTGTGCCCAGCAAAGCAGCCGTACACTTCCTCGATTTCTGTGCCTATACTAAATGCAACTGTACAGCAGCAACCTGGCCGTACACTTCCTCGAAAACTGTGCAAATAAATGCAGCCCATACAGCAGCAAACTGACCGTACTCTTCCTCGAAAACTGTGCAAATAAATGCAGCCCGTACAGCAGCAAACTGGCCGTACTCTTCCTCGAAAACTGTGCAAATATTTAATGCAGCTGTACAGCAGAAAAACTCAGGCCGTACTCCCTCGATATCTGTTCAAATAAATGCAGCCGTACTGTATTTAATGCAGGCCGTACTCTCTTCTCGAAATCTGTGCCAGCATTAAAGCTTCAATACTCCTCGATTTCTGTGCATGAACTTTCTCTCTGAAAATGAAGAAAACCCCTCTCGTCCTTCTCTCCCAGCGCTCTCCTCTTCTCCTGAAAAGTGAAAAGTAAAGTATGCTTTTTTTGCCTCCCTCATGCTTTTTGTTTGACCTAAGTGGGCATCTTAATCCAACGGTGGAAAAAGATCCAATCCAATGGATGAGATTCAGTGAGAGTAAAAATCTCTTTTATTTAATTCTCATAAATAAAATTACTCACCCACTTAAATTTATCAAAAAGTGACTTTATGTTTATAAAGTCTCATTAAGTGACATTTAATGTGAGGGTCACCTTTTTTCCTCTTAAAGTGACTTAGGCAAAATAAAGTCACCTAGGGAACATCTGCCTAGGTACAAAAACTAACACTCCCTCTTACCGAGGAAGGTGTTCCGTACCACTCCCAACTTATCTCTGAAGAAGACAAACTTTCCCCTCCCCAAAGACTTCGTCAGGATATCTGCAACCTGCTCATCAGTGGATACATACCGAAGCTCAACTGCTCCTCTTTGAACGTAGTCTCGAATGAAATGGTATCTGATCTCTATGTGCTTTGACCTGTCATGGAACACTGGATTCTCAGAGAGCTGAATGCAACTTTGATTGTCACAGTAGATCACCGTAGGCCTAAGCTCCTGATCAAACAAATCTACCAAAAGCTTGCGAAGCCACAGTGCTTCACAAGTAGCCTGACTGGCTGCCATATACTCAGCCTCAGCAGAACTCAATGCAACGGACCTCTGTTTCCGACTGAACCACGACACTGCTGCCGAGCCCAAACTGAAACAACAACCGGAAGTGCTCTTCCGATCCCGCACGCAACTTTTCACTACCATTACTGTTGTCATCTACTGACTGACTTTTAGCTTGTCATTGTCTTTTGCCATTCATCCTCCATTCCCTCACACCTCCATATCCATCTTAGGACCTGTCTTTTGTCATTCATCTGGGTTCAATTGTAGATAAAGTGTTGCTATTTTTTTTGTTTTTCATTTGTTACTTCTTTATGTCTTTCAAGCTCTGCAGCCAATTTTACTGCTTGTTATTCATTTTATCTTTTCTTTTTGTCCTTCGATCTTGGTTACCCATCCTTACCATACCAGATTATTGACACATGGATTGACTTTCTCCACCTCTAAACCTTATTTGATAATTTGTTGGTCATCTATCACTGTGGTTAAATGCTCCCTATATATGAATAATTACAATATGAGAGTTCCCTATAGATGGATAATTACAATGCAAGAATGCTTTGGGGAAAATTACGAGTGAAACACTGCAATTTTCCAATATACTGATGCACCACCAAATGCTGTTGCATCCTCTCATCAAGACTGCCACCTTATGCTTTTTTCACTGTACTATCCAAGCTCAGTAACCATGTTGGAAGCTGCACAAGATGGATCAAAGTCAAACTAATTAAACGTTAAAATGGTTTGAGAAATTAGATTTTGTCTAGGTTTCAATTTGATATCCATGTAGATTAATTCATGCCTCAATGTTGTCCTGTAAGTTGTAACCATATTACCTTTAAAGGAGGATTAGGAGGCTAGAGTGTTAAAGAATAAGAAGACAAAAGGGGCATAATAAAAGAAATAGAAAAAACCCACTTGTGTACATTTGAAAAAATCCATTTAAAAAACTTTTGTGTATTCTGGATCTGGCAGGTACAAAGTGGGTTTTTGCAATATTTTGTGATTTTAAAACTGCATGTGGTTGTGCATTTTCTACGCCAGAGTAAGGTGGAAAGAAGCTACATAATAACCTACAGTGTAATCATTTCTAATTCACAGGATGTTTTGACTAAATGGGACGTAGGATGTATTTTAAATAGAAACTCTTACATTATATGTGCTGGATTAAATTGTCACCTTAAGAAGATTTATATAAATAGAAACTATAGAAAAGGATTGGGCTCTTAGGATGATGAACAATTGGGAGACAGAGGTGGCTCATATTTGTAAGGCATTACTCGTATAAAAAAGCTTTGCCAATCTGGAAGCTGGCTTTGGCGTGTAAGTCCCTAGGTTGACATGATAGCATCCTCCCTCACTCTGGTACTAACATTGCCAGCAGTTTTGTTGTTGGCTGTTTTTGGCATGTGGTTGTGATTTACAGTCTATTTTGCTACGGTGGCGCATCCCTATCTATGTTGGGATTTTGTTCCACATTAATACTCTTCTTAATTGTGTGTGTGTGTGAAAAAATCTCCGTGGATGTGTGGGGTGAATAATCCCACACACATAACAATTGTGAGACAAATTTGCTACGGTGGCACATCCCTATCTATGTTGGGATTTTGTTCCACATTAATACTCTTCTTAATTGTGTGTGTGTGTGAAAAAATCTCCGTGGATGTGTGGGGTGAATAATCCCACACACATAACAATTGTGAGACAAATTGTTTATATAGTGCATTTCCTGCACTGAAAGCTCTGCTGACATGGAAGCCTTGCTTTGTTGTAAAAGCATCCTCCCTTACCTGGTACTGACATTGCCGATAGTTTTGGTGTCATATGCTTTGCGGGCTGTCTTGGGCTTGTGGTTGTTTTTTTGTGTAATGTTACATGCTAACTTGCTACAGTGGCATATGTTGGAGTTTGTTCCACATTAATACTCCTTAATATATCTTGTAGATCCAACTATAATTTTGATTTGATAGATCCACACCATAACTTTGACTTACACTGGACTAGAAGATGATCTTGACAAAGAATGGTAGAGCTGTTGTATAATAAATATAAACAAAGATGTCAACTGGGTCTAGCTTCAGTGGTTGAGAGGAAAATTGTTATCCTCCTCACGTAGGTTCAAACCCTACATATGACATGTTTTGCTCCTCATGAGCCAATTGTTAAATGGGGTTGACAAGGTACTGGCAATCTCATTATGGCTTGTTTGCTCGAGGGTGTGATGAGATGTTACATGTAAAATAATTAAATAAATATAAACAAAGTTCAATTTTTTTTTGTTAACATGAAAAATCTCTTGATTGATTGATAAATTTCTTTAGGAAAGAAATAGAGGATAAGATAAGATAAATTTATTAATGTACAATAAAGTTATAAACGACTACAAAAGTAGGTCAATGGGACTGTTAGGTACACCAATATGCCAATACAAAGTGGAAGCACTAAGGTGGCTCCTATAAAATGAAACGCAGAAAGAAAAGTAAGACCAAAACCTAGATATCTAACTTCACAGATGGAGAGCTGATCTAGGAGAGAGATGTACAGATATAGTAGATCTAGGGCCTGTGAAACAAAAAGCATATGTCTGTACTCTATCATTTTATGTTGGAGCCATCTCTCCTATCATCCGAGGCCGACCAGAGTAAGCGCAGAATAGAAACCTGTCCAGAGGAAGAGCTGGAAGAGGAGGTAGACGGAGAAATGTGTCTCTGCTTGGAGTGATGTGCCAGTTGCTGCGCTTTAGAAGAAACTGGCTGACAGCTGATACGAGGTTGAGACTGTCTATGTCGCTGGGGTTGGACAGAAGAGGAGGAAATCATTTGCATCCGAATAGGTCTGAAGTTGGAAGAAGTGCCATCACCTATCTACCTCTTGTCACCCCTCAAAGATGGGAATACTGGAGAAAAGGAAGTGATCTGCTGGCTGGAGACTGCTCCAGAATCCAGTAGATGAATGCGACTGAAGGATGAGAGAGTGGACTTGGAGGGCCTCCTGTAAGAACCTAGACAGGGTCTGAAGCTCCCTGAGAAGCTCTCTAAAAAGACAATGGAATTGTCCATGGATCTCGTAGTATATAGGACAACTAAAGATGAAGTGTTCCTCTGTCTCATCCTTTTCAAGGTGGCAGACCTGGCAGATCCTGTCTGATAGCATGATGGGTGGGAAGTGAAAGGAGTAACACAAGGAAAGGATAAGAACGAAGCGGAAGAAATAGAACATAAGCTTATAGTAAATAAGGGAGGTTGGTTTATGAATGTGAGGTTAGTGTCCAAGACGGAAGCACCATCCTGTTAGTCAATATCTTAATAGAAGAACTTCAGGAATAATATTGTTTGCCAGATTTTTACAAAGAACAGATGCAACATAAAATGGATTGTATTATGCCTTCCATAACTGGAGTCTTCAAAAAGATGACAGGAAACCAATATTACGCAATCAATGATACGTATTTATCCATTGTATTGTCTGGAATATACCATGGAAACATTGACACACAGCGATCATACAAGGGTTAACATGATTGATATTGATATAAAGAGCATCTACAGTAGCATCTGGTCTAAATTGCTTCAACACTGGACTTGAATAGAAGATTTCGTAGGTACAGGACGTCAGGCTTGAGAACTGAAATAGACTACACATTTAAAAATTAAAGAGGCTTCTTCATACATTTATCCTAAAAAATGATTAAAGCAATGTATAAACAAAACAGACATCTATGACATGTTACTTGAAGCTGCATGCAATACCAGCACCATTGCAGAATTTGCCGAACACAAGCTGGATGACACATGCCATTCACCTGTATGCATAGGATACTTCTAAATTAACCATGATAGGAGGACAGCATTTTAAGAGGGAGGGCTTGCTACAATACCAATTAACAGATTATAATTTTTATCAATAATTTTTTTTCCTACAAGTAACCAAGCAGCCCACCTTCATGTAAACAAGGGTGAGATATTCCTCATGGATCAGAGCCCTAACAACAATTGTCTCATGAAAGGTAAAACATGTCACCAGTGGGATTTGAACCTGGTTTGGGAGGAGAAATGTTATCCTCCCTAACCACCCGAAATAGACCCAATTGACATTTAATTTTTTTTTGAAGGACATGGGGGTGGGCTTTGATCCACTTGTGTGTGGATTGATTACAATATCATTTAATATGATCTATTTGGGTGCAACCACATGTTTGACCACTACCCCATGCCTCCAGGAACAACCCTCATGGGAATTGAACCTTGCCCTCTGTTGTAACAATAAATCTTATTTTAATAACGGATTATTAGTATTAACGATTAAGGATCATAAGCTGTAACCCATATGAAGAACTATGAAAGACATTTCTGTTTATTTGCCATCGTGAAAGTCATAAATTTGGAGATAAGTTATAATTTACATTATCCTTAGCAATCCTTTGAGAGTGTCAGTTGGACTATTGGATTGGTAAATCTCAAGATTCGTAAAGCATTTGTTCTCTCACAATGGCATGAAGGAACTGTGTGATGGAGGAGATGTCTGTTAAGGGAAGCGGTGACTCAGATGAAGCCTGGAGGTTGTAAGCAAAATTTGAACCCATTTATTGCACATTTGATATGATATATGAAGTACTGGCATAGGCTTTTCCTATTTGATTTTGAAATATAACATGAAAGCAGCATTTTGAGATCTGTTGAAAGCCATGACCTCAACTTCCCTAGTTTTACTGTCTCTTGGAAAGATGCCCGGGGTTGTGTCAGAATGTCCTTTTGAAAATCTTCAATGCAAGGATAGACTTTCCATTAGATTTGGTAGCTAGAATCTATTGTTTGTTTTTCAAGCAAATGCATAATAAGACAAAAATGTTTTACACACTAAAAGCTTCTTCATATTGCATTGAGCAACAAATCTAGAAGCAAAAATTGTCCCAAAAATGGACAGCTGAGGATCAGAATTATCCTACCAGTCAATAAATCCAAATCAGTTCCCCCCTCTAAAATTGTGATACTTTTTAAATTTTGACCCTACCTCTTATTCTAGCAGAGTAGGGCACTTAACTGAAAAATGGGCATTACATCTTTAACAGCTGTTAGTGTAAGGTTCCAAACAATTTTACAAGATTAGGTGAATTTTATTGATGAAGTATGAATTTCGTTGAATCTCAAAAGAAATTGAAATTTGCTGAATTTCAAAGGTGAATTTTAAAGACAAATTTCAAGGTGAATTTTAAGGCAAATTTGAAGGTGAATTTCATGGCGAGTTTAAAAAAAATCAACATTTTTATCCAACTATGATTTTTTAGTAGTAAAAATAAAAAATTTCAAACATATTTTTATATATTAAAATCCTTGAACTCATCAGTACTTTTGAACTCAAACCGAATTTCATTGTCACCGAACTCGAATCGAATTCAAACTTGAACCATGTGACTTAGGTTCAGCCCATACCAGCTCTTAAGTTTTGGCTGCTTCCCAGCCTAGAAATATGGTGCAATAAATTTTTAAGTTGACTTCTTGGAAATAACTGCTTTGTGAAGCTCAGAGTGATGAAAAATACTATATATATATATATGCAATAATGTAAAGAATTTAATTTCTCTGGCTCTTCACTATCTCAAAGCTTCAAACTGCTGAAAATTTTCATAAAACACACAGAATTGGTCCAGAAACAGTAGTAGTTGAGTTGTGAAACATTCTGTCCAGTAATTGAAATGATGACAGAAATGTGACTATATTGGCAACTCCTAATATGATGTTTTGGCATCTAAGTGTTCAATTTACAATGGGTCTTCATGGACCAAAATATCTTATTTGAAAAAGGAACGACTTGTGATTATTAGAAGTTGATTATATTTTCTCATAGGGAAAACTTGTTCTGTTCTAAGCATCAATTCTCTAAATTTCCTTTAGGCATGGTACACTATTTTTTACTTCTCTGTGGTTGATGGTTTAGCAGGGACACCTTCATTCTGCAGCAATTTTTGATGATGTATAGCCTTTTTATTTTGTGGTATCTAGGGTTATGCTTTGGTTTAATTTTGCATACAGTAGCTTACCTCTAATTTTATTCTTAGCTCAGCTTATAGGAGTTGCTTTAGCCTTTCTACAGTATGTCGCTACTGGATTGCACTTTCAGTCCCATTGACCTATCTTTTTGGTCATCTGTGGACACCAATAGAGTTATCTTATGTTATCTTATCCAATGAATGTACCAAGAGTGGAAAAGGTGCCTTTTTAATTTCCCTTGTTCTATTATTTCAAGCAGGTACAGCAAAGGTGGATGCTGCATCAGATGAGGTGCACACAATGCATAAGCTTTTGGCAGAGCCCTTGAGTGGCTATCAGAGACCACACCTTAAAATGCCATGTCAGATTTTGGATGAGAAGGAGAGAAGTATCCAAAGATTTATAAGTAATAATGCCCTAATTGAAGATCCTGTGGCCTTTGAACAGGAAAGGAAGACGATAAATCCGTGGACACCAGAGGAAAAGAAGATATTTTTGGATACTTTCTTCTTGTATAACAAGAACTTCCAGAAAATTGCATCCTTTATAGAGCACAAGACTGTTGCAGATTGTATAGAGTTTTATTACAGGAACCACAAATCTGAGGAATTTAAGATGGTGCGGCGCAGACAGCGGCTTAAGAACCGTAGAGATTATTCACTTCCATCTACATACTTAGCTACTACAACTACTCCAAACAATCGGCAGAGGGAATTAGCTGCTATTTCTGTTGATAATCTGCCTGATCCTGCAAGTGTAACTTTATATAGTCACAACAGCGGGATTTCCTACAGTAGGTTAAACAAGAATGTAAACAACAATCAGAGTGTCTCTGTTGTTTCAAGCAACTTTGATAACCCTCCAGGAAATGCAGGTAATTGTAAAAGCTAAATATTTCTGTGTGATCTTGGCATGTCTTTTCCTCTATTCTATATTTTTCTGTTTGATTTTATAGTTTGGGCATTTTATTCTGAAAGTTATTTTAATTGAAATGCATATCCCAAAAAAACAGTTAATTCCAAGAGATGAAAATTTATGATTGACCTTGGCTTGTTTTTCCCTTGGTTCTAGAATTTTTTGTTTGTCCTTGTAGTGCATGCAATTGTTTTGAATTATTTCAGTTAAAACACATCTTAAAGATGGTTCTGCTGTAGGTTTTGTGACTGAAAGAAATGTGAGTACAGAACATTCCAATAAAGTAAAAGCTATTCAAAGCCCACGACCTCTAACAACAATCACAGAGGAATTTGACTCCCAGTGGACCGACCATGAGAGACAGCTTTTTGTGGCTGCTCTTGGAATGTTTGGTAAAGATTTTAAGAATGTCTCTCAACATATTGCAACAAAAAGTGAGGAGCAGTGCAAAGCCTTTTTCAGTAAAACTCGTAAGCGGCTTGGACTTGACCAGGTTCTGGAAACCTTTCAAATGAGTATGCATGAGTGCTCAGAACACCAAGTGGGAGGAGAAACTGAAGATCTTAAAACTGCAGCATCTCTGGAAAATTCAAAGTGCAGGGACATGGGTGGAGGGCAAGATGATGTGAAAGATGTGAATGGGACAAATGTTGGTAAATGTTTACCATTAGATTGTGATGCTATTGTTAGAATAGTTAGTGCAAATTCAACAGAGGAACCATTGGTAACTGAGTCTAAAGTCTCTGGAAAAGGTGATGTTAAACAGAATATTGAAGATGGAAGATCAATTGCTTCAATCACAGTGTTGAAGGATGATTTGCCAGAGAACAGTCAGAAGAAGGCTTTGAGAGATGGTATCGAGGAGATAACTGAAAATGCATTGGAAGTTATTCCTCCATCTTTCCCGAAGTCCCTCTCTAGACCAAAGAATGAAGAAGCTGACTATCCTGTTATAACTACAGACCTAGTTGCTGAACCAGAAACTGATTGTGGATGTGTGGAAGATACCAAAGATCAGCAGAAGGCCTATGCAGATGAGCAAAATCCAAACACACCCCATTCTAAATCTGGCATAGAGGATGAGACTAATGAATCTGCCTCTGTAGTTGATGCATTTGAAAAACCAGCTGTTGAGGAAAAGGATTTGCAACCAGATACTATCAGTCAGATTAGACAAGAATCTCCAGACGCTACTCACATATCACACAGTAGTACTAATCAAGCTTCTGTTACACACATAAGTACAAATGCTTCTATAGTTGCCCCTGCAGCACAGCCTAAGGCCAGAGGAAATATCAATACTGGGGAATCAAAACCGCGGAGGGAAGCTACATCCTGGACACAAGATGAGAAGGAAAAGTTTGTTGATATAATAAGGAAGCATGGTAGGGATTGGACTCTTTTACAAGAAAGTCTTCCAGCAAAATCTATGACTCAGATTAAAACATACTTTCAGAATTCAAAGGCAAAGTTGGGCTTTACGGCAGGAGAAGGAACAAATTCAAGGAGTGCAGCAAACAGAAAACATAAAGTGGATGATTCAGATTCAATCAACACACTGTATCATCTTGCACATCATAAGGCAGCATCAGATGAATCTGGCCTAAAATCTGACCAGATTGTAAATGGTAGCATAAGTACGATGCTTGGTGTGCAGGGGTCAGATGGTTTATCTTTTACATTATTTGGTAAGGGCAAATGGCAGGCTGAAGATCCCACTGCTCTTAGTGGTATGGAAAAAGTATTCCAGCAGATGTGTTCGAATGGCTACACTCAGCAGTCAGTATCTAGTAATGGCGTCTTTCCATTGTTCCAACAATCAGCTTTGCCGGTACTTACTACTTCTGGCTTCCAACCACCTCAAAATCTAATCATGCAGCAGTCTCTTTCACATTCAACTCCATCAAAACCACAGTTAGCAGCTCCTCAACAAACACAACAAATTGCCAGTGTACAGCAATCACAGACATCTTCTGCTTTGTGCAATCTACAGACACAAGCAGTAAACCAAATAAAGCAGCAGCAGAAACCTTCCCAGGTTATTTCTCACTGTCAACAAGATTATCAGAATCAGGGCAATCGACAATTACAAAAGTGGATTTTGCAGCAGCAGGAAGTGCAGAACTTTCAGCATAACATATCAGTTCTTCAACAGCAACAGCCACCACAGCCTCAGGTTATAATTCAGCAACAGAACCAACCACAGCATTTATCCCAAAGTTCCCATCATGCCCAACATGCTCTAAAACAGAATATTCACTACTTGAGTCAGCAACAGACATTTGGTCAACTAGCAGCTGTGGCCAGCCAGCAGTTATCTTCAAACCACCAAAAGGTGATGAACCAACATCATCTACCGAGCCAACAGCAGTTAATGAATCAGCATCAACTACATTATGATGATCAGCCAAAGCAATGCCACTTGGTACAGAGTAATCAACTTTCTCAGCAACAGCAACAGCAGCATTCCATGTTAGGGTCTTTGCAAGAACAGCTGGTGCTTCAGTTCCATCATCATCAACAAAACTTGCAATCAGAGAAACAACAGCCCATATGGACAAATTTACCAATCCATATGCTTGACAATTCAGAAGTTTCTCATCATCAGCAGGTCCAAACTCCTGATATCCTTTCTGAAAAAGAAAAAAAGCAACGACAAGAACTACATAATTGCCAATCAGTATCATTGCATAAAGGAGCAACCCAAGTTATAATTAAGGATGCTTCAAATTTACCAGATTCCATTGAGCCAAAACACATACCAATGTCACAGCAGCATGAGAGTGGACATTCGCAAGACTCCCAAGTTAATGTGCAAGTTCTTGCACATTCTCTATCAAAACCTGTGGCTTTTGCTGAGAGCCATCAGACGCGAGCTGGAGATGTTAAACTCTTTGGTCAGGTTCTCCTGTCCCAGCCCACATCGTGTATGAACGTATCGCCTTCACCTTCAGAGAACGTATTTTTGCAGCCAGCTTTTTCAATGTCTTCTGTACCAGCTAGTACTCTAGTAGTTTCTGTTTCTGAGGGGTTCCCTGATGCTTATCCTGATGGTACACCCTGTGTTTCTTCAAGCTTGGGGCGGATTGGGCCATCCTTCACTCAAGGTCATAGTTACAGTCTTCCATGGCAAAGTGCATCTGCTGTGAGTTTTGGTGGAAGGAATAATTTACAGGATGCTAGACAACTTGCGTGTTTGGTGAGAAGAGCTGATTCTGAAAATGACATGCAGAATGGCCAAGTTGCATTGTCACGCGTGGCTCGGCTTCAACATGATGCCAAAGAATGGGATAATAGTTGTCCTGAAGGTGCCCCCCCCTCCCAAAAGATTGAGGGGTGTGAGAAACTGAAGAGATTGCAAGATAATCAGAATGTGGGGACAGGTTTGGGAATCAAAAGAAGCATAGACAAGGGCAATGGTTTAGTACTTAGTGGAGATCTTAGTGCTTCTAATTCTGATTTGAAATCTGATATGCCACAGGTAGATGACATGTCCAGTATGATGAGTAGAAATAGGGATCCAGATTTGAGTTCAACAGTGGGAGCCATGTTAGGAGTGCCAGTAAACTCATCCCAGGCTCTACCTGTTACAGTTATTGATGCACATTTGGCCATTGCTGACTGGCATAGTTCTCGTGAACTCTGTTTTGCTGGTAGCCATTCTAGCAAAGAACTTTATCAAAGTCAGGATTTTCCAGGCAATAATGTTTGCCATGCAATTGATGCAGGTAAACTTGTTATCACAAATAACCAACCACTGGCATTGGCACGTTCCTTTGCAGGGGGGGTTGAAAATCCACAATTCACCAGAGAGAACTCATTTTTTGGTCAGCAAGCCATTTTACATGGTTCTGGAAATGTAGGTTTGAATATGAGCACATGGAATTCTGGCATGAGTGTTGGAAGTGGAAATGAATTGCAAAGAGTTAATATGCCAACAGTTTCTTCTGTTTGGGCACATGGCTCTATGATAGTTGAGAGTCAGCCAAGGACAATGGACTCCAGAGATGCAGATGACAGCAAAAGGAATACTTAATAGCTTTTCGGTCTAACCATTATTGGATCGTTTTCTGTATCATATGACTTTTGAGGATGTTGGGACAACAAATCTGAGCTGTGGTGGAGGCCTTGGCGCTTTTTATTTGTACCAGCTTCATTTCGCCGATGTTGTAAGTCTGCGCAGTTCTTCCACCTGATAATAATTTTGTGAAATCTGTTCCAGTGATGGTGCAGGTATGGTTTCTAACAAGTTTTCTATATTTACATAATTCTTTCACTTCTTACTGATTTAAACTCATTGTTTTATAACTTATAACTCTGTTCTTGTATTACAGGATCAGCTACCTTGGAGAGGCTGAGCAAAATTTGGCTATTGCAAAGGTGTTTCTTTGCCATTGGAAGTTATGTTGTTTCAAACAATGACTTTGCTCTGATATGTCCAAAGTTCTATAAGACAATCCTGCAAAGAAGGCAGCTGGAATGTGCAGCAGCAGCCACGGCAAGTCAGATTTGGGTTTACATCATCTTTGTAAACATGTTAGATAGTGTGTAAAAGCCTTTTCATATCCAAGTGATGATTTTAATGAATGATGCAAAATTTGATTTATAAGAATGCATTCAATCCTTCATTAAGCTTCTACCTTGTTATCTGAAGAGCAATGTAGAGATATTAACTTTGCCCAGAATGCCAGTTTATTAATTCTTTTTACATTTTAAAAGCCAATTTCAGATGGTATTGAGGAACAAGTTCCTCTTTCTTGTACTCCAGCATATTAATTCAATCATTTCTTGAAGAGTTGGATTTCTCAGTCTTTAACATTTCTGTACCTAGTTTGGTGTTTGTCTACCTCACATGAAAACCCACATCTCAAAATGTGTATGATTGAGAGTTGCAATATTGAATTTTTTTCTAGAGTTTATTTCTACCTGGCATGGATTAGGTTCGTAATGAGGAGAATGTATGTCTTGTACTGGAACTTACAAATGGGAATCTTCTGGCCTGAGCTCTGTTAAGCAATGTCTTTTAAGAACTTACTGTGGAAGCTCAGAAATATTTTCTTTTATCTATTAATTAAGCACTGAAAGCTTTATATTAGGTCCATCATGAGACTAATTAAATTTAGAGTTATTTTCATTATTAATTAATATCTAATTTCGATACCAACATATATCTGTTAGATTCTATGTATACCAATGTCTTCAGGCCCAAGCTCAGTTAAGAATTAAGTCTCTCGCTGTGGAAGATAATAACTTTTTTCATTTCTTGATTAATTACATATGAAAACCTTTCAATATATGAAATATAATACGTCCATTATGGGACTAGTCAATTTTCAGCATTATTTTCACTTTTTCAGTAATCTCGGCCTGTGATAATTTCCATGCCAACACATGCTCTTTAGAGTCCATGTATAACGATGCCCATGGAAATGCTAGCTTATATTTTTAGAAGGGAGAAAAATATACCGTAGATGTAAACATGCCAAGATAGAGTATATGTCTATTGGGGTTAGGTGTTGCATAAACATATATGTTAGAAATTTGTTGGGTTTTATTAACATGTCGCATCACCACATATCTGCTGCTTTCATAATGCACATGAAAATTGAAAAATTCCCAAGTGTTTTGTTGAACTATACACGACATATCCGCCATCTGGCTAACTATTCAAGCTCAACCACACAGATTTAGAAGATAAAGTAACCCTCCCTTCTGCATCTGAGTCATGCAGGAGGTGGTATGTTGGCTAATCAAATTCTAAATGGCTAATTGATCAAGTTCCATTGCTTTGAAAGTTTGATACAGAAAATAACTTGTATGCAACTTTGTGTATGGGATTCATCTTGTATGAATTCTTAGAACACACTTTCAAAGAACCTGCCAAATGACCTGTTCTTTCTCTTGGTGTATTTTTTGGTACTTGTTAATTGATAATACTTTTATTATCTATATGGAAATAAAGTACCTTGCTGTTGAGAACAAAAGGGCAGGTTCACTCCAGCATATCCTCTAGTTTTCTTGCCATTAAACACCATATGTGGCATATAAAATGCAAACGTGATCTTACCATGAGCAACAAATATAACAAATGGTGCTAAAAGTGTCACAAACTCCACACCCTAGAGGTTACCTTACCTAGCATTGGGGCATCCCAACCTTTGCCTTCATTATTAGCAATTGCTTGTCTAGTGGGCACATGTGGGATTGTGGCAATCACTATTGTGAGATAACAACTAATTGACTGGATCCTTGGATGAGGCAAGTGTGTTGTAAATTCGGCCTCTCCTTGATCTTTGCAACATAAGCCATGACAAGAATGGCTTATGCTTACATTTGTCTCTTAGAGTTTGTTGTAATCTCACAAATCATAGAGGGTTACCAATAATACACATGGAATCATATAGACAGAACAAACACAAGCGGCAAGAACACAGATAAGGGAATAACAAATTACATTATAACATGAGGGTCCATACATACACAGAACTAAACCGAGTTCTCATCTGGCTCAATAGCCTAATATATATGATTTACAAACGGTTACATATAACTACCTGTCGGTTCGGTCAACCGACACGACTTTATGTGGCCGACCTAATCTCCAATTAGTCGGCTATTCGACTAGTTGGCTCACCGACTAGCTCCTCCAACATCTCTCCCAGGAACAAAATCTTTTTTTCTCTCGAAGAAAAAGGGGAGGTACTTCAACAGTGTGTTGTCTTAGGTAGTTGTTTCTGGTATTGTTTGTCTTCATGGACTGTGTAGTCGGATGGTTGGCTGTTTCTGCACGCATATTTCCATAATTGCTTCTGCTGTAACAGCCAGTTGGTGTTGAAATTTTGTCCAGCTTTGTAATACTGTCTGGATGTCGATAGTCAATGTTGTGATGCTTGATAGAGTTGACATCTTTTCTTGGATGGAGAGGTCTGCAATGCTTTCTATGTCTGGTCCCATGAATTGAGCTTTTTCTTCTGCTGCATCTAGTAGTCTTTTCATCTGTGGGCAAATTGTATCCAGTTTGTCGAGGCTTGGTAGTGCTTGCTGTACCCACTAGTGTGCTTATGTCTCCAATTTATGTGGTTTGGCTGTTTCCAATACAATCTGCTTTGTATTTTATTCCTCATTGTTTCTTCCATTCCTTGTTTTTTTTCTAATACTTGAATTTGCTCATGAGTCTTACGGGTCTGCTGGAATACTTGTCCGTAATAGGTAGGCCAATCACGCAGTACTTTGTCTGTGATGATAGATTCTTCCAAATGGTCCTGTAGTACTTTGTGAGCTTCCGAGAATGCTGTATATTGCTGCCTGAGTAGTCTGGATGTTTCCTCTATGTGATCTTCCTTTGTATTTTGTAGATGTGATTGTAGAGTCGACACCACGCTTTCTAATAGCTGGTATGCCTTTTTAAGCGGCTTGTTGGTGTCGACCTCTAGAGGTCTCGGTATTATTGTTTGAATCAAGCTCCTGCATTTTGATAGAAACTCTATTTCCTCTTTCTTGGTGTTATCGATTTGCTCTCGTTTAGTGTGATTTCTTATTGCTGCTTCTGTAGCGAGAGTTTCTAGGAGTTAACCAAATTCTCCATCTTTGAGTTTCGTTGTGTCAACTGCAGTAGTCGATCCGAGTTGGCTGATGTGGATCACTGTCGGCCCTAATTCTTTGTGGTGTTCTTTCTTCTTTTTGTCTCTTTTTTGTGTTTATGCTGTTTTGTCTGCTGTTGTGCCTGTTTTTACTTTTTTCGGTCTCCCTTGCTTTGCTCCTGCGTCGACAAATCGTTTGAATTGTGTTTCGACCGAGGCTTTGTTTGCTGTTGCGTCTTCTATGATGTCAACAGCAGTAGACAACAATTCTTCTTCATCTTCTGATTCAGATAGGAGAAGCCTACGCTTCCCCTTCCCTTTTTCCTGAATTGCCATCTTTTTCCTTGAGGCTGCTATTTCCTTTGCTATTTTCCTTAAGTTTTCTTTTGTCATAGCATATTCTGGATTATCTGAGTCGATGTCTTCTTCTATCTGCTCTTCTCCTTCTTCCTGTCGGTGAGCCGGAATGATACTTTTTTTTGTTGGTTTTACTCAGAGTTGCGGGGAATCGTCCCCCCCCCCTTCGAACCCGCTCCGGAATCGCGATTCCAAGGGAATCGCCTAGGAATCGAT
>LPNX010063184.1:616391-629587 GCA_001517045.1 Pseudotsuga menziesii | reverse complement strand
TGGTAGCTGCCATCCGCGGTGCCCCAGCAGGATACATGAGCCCCGGGTATGACAAAGCTCGAACTGTGGGGCTTGACAAAGAAAAAGCCAAGATCCAAGCCGTTTTAGGGCAATTCACAAATGAATGGAATGATACTGGGGTATCAATTGTATCAGATGGTTGGACAAATGTAAAAGGCAAGCCATTGATAAATATTCTTGGTGTGTCTGCTAGTGGTGCAGTCTTCCTTTCAGCCCATGACTACTCAGAGAAATTCAAGACCGGCTTAAACATTGCAGAACTCCTACTCAAAACCATTGAAAGTATTGGTCCATACAATGTCATTCAAGTCATAACCGATAACGCTGCTAATTGCAAATCAGCAGGAGCAATTATAGAAGATAAATACCCCAACATATTTTGGTCCGGGTGTTTGGTTCACACGTTGAACCTTTTGATGCATGACATTATTAAGATAAAGGAGAATGATTACAGATGGATTGGTGCATTGTACAAAAAGGGCAAGCACATGGTAAGATTTATTACCAATCATAGCAATGCCCACGGCATTTTTCGCACTCACTCAAAGTTGGAGCTATTGAAGGTAGGAAAGACTAGATTTGCTAGCTATTACCTCACCTTCAGGCGCCTTTTGAAGGTAAGAGAGGCATTGGCTAGCATGGTATCAAGTGAATCATGGCAGGTCTTGAAAGATAGAGCTACATCCACATTTGACAGGCGTCAATTTCAGGAGGTGGAGGACACCGTTCTTGATGCTGCATTTTGGAAAAATGTCAAGCATGTTTTGCAATTTATAAAGCCCGTCTATTATATGATTCGGTTTGCAGATACAGATAAGCCGGTGATTGGGGAGGTGTATGAGCAAATGGATAGCATGCTGGGCCAAATAAAAGACATTGTTGATCCGAAAGATCCCATTTTGTATAAGCATATTCACGCACAAGTGGTCAAAAGGTGGGACCATCTCAACGTTCCACTGCATGCCTTGGCATATGTATTAACACCTAAATATTATTCTCCATCTTGGTTGGCCAAACCAGCACCTGGGGGTATGGAAAGGAAAAAACCTCACATAGATTCAGAGGTACAGGCTGGGTACATGACTGCTATAGATAAGTTGGTCAGTGATCCCGATGAATGCGACTATTTGTGCAGTGAATTAAGCAAATACCTTAGTGAGCTTGGTCCGTTTGGTACTTTGCATGCAAAAAGAGATCGAGATAGGGTGTCTTCTATGGAATGGTGGACCATGTATGGCTCACCATGCCCGCGCTTGTATAAAATGGCAATGAGAGTGCTTTCACAGGTGGTTAACAGTTCCTCTGCAGAAAGGTGTTGGAGCACCTATAGCTTCATACACTCTGTGAAAAGAAACAGATTAAATGAAAACCGGGCAGAAAGCTTGGTTTATGTACATTACAACTTGAGGTTGTTTAGTCATTACTGTGAGCGGGCCAAAACTGATAGATCATATGTCACTTGGGACAACAATCCGGAGGAGCATAACATGGAGGATGGATCCTTAACTTTAGAGCGCTTGGAGCAAGAGCTTTTGGGCGAGGAAGATGACCTAGCAGCAGCAGCAGCAATGCCACCACCAACTTGTAGCTTGTTCCCATCCGATGCACCAGCTTTGCCTTCAGGTTCACGACCTCCATTTGCATCAGTGAGTGGGGGGCGTGCAGGTGTTGGACGTGGTTCAGCAGCTCTAGCTTCACGAGCTACAGGGGGAGATGATGCAACTCCCATTGTTCATAGGCCACGGGAAAAGAAATTAGAAATTTCTCGTGGCAAGAGGAAACATTAGATTTTTTCTTGTTTTTTCTTGTTTACAGTACCTCACATTTTCTAGAACATTGACTCTTTTATAGTTATAACTTATTATGGTATATTTTGACATTTTGTAAACATTACATGGCAATTCAAGTTTGAAGTTTGAAGTTGAATCTACTTTTGAAGTTCAATGTTTTCAACTTTGCATTATTGGTAATGAATCAATGATTATGATGCTTCGTGAAATTGAATTGATTCAACTTTCATTTCATGGTTGATGTTAAAATTTGAAGCTTAAATGTTGATGTTATGTAATATGGAATCTGGATATTGGACCTATGGTTGACGAATTCACTACTAGATGATTGAATCATTGATGATTGATTAATGATGTTATATGGTATTATGAATATGGACCATGGTTTATATCATGTTTTTATGCTTTTCATAACTAATTCAATGTTCTAGGTGCTTTTGTTATCAAAATATATAAAGATATATATTTTTTAAAAAACGCTTCCGAAAACGCTTCCTAACCGGATTCTTTTGAAAAAGGCACTTCCCGCTTCCGCTTTTGCACCCGCTTCTCGCTTCCGCTTCCGCTTCCAAGTAACCTTGGTTTGACTACTTGATGTTCAGTCAGTGAGCTTCCCGTTTGGATAGGTTGTGGGACATAAAGGTGTCCTTTGCCGGTATATCGTTCGACATAAAGTTACTGATATGTAATCGGAGTTCGTAGTCCTCTTTTTCTTGGTCGGTCAATGGTTCTTCGATTGGTTGATTTATTTCTTTGGCTTTTGCGGGTATTGATAGCTTTGTATTGGACTGTCGAGCTAATTTTCGGAAAATCTCTTTGACTGTTGGGTAGTAGTCGAGAGGTTTTGCTGCTACCTTTGCTCCCTGCAGGTACCAGACTGTTGTGTGGTCGAGCTCGAGTTGAATATGTGCTGTTTTTGGTAAACTTCTTTGGATGTTCTGAGGCACCCTCCATCTAGTTGTCTGGAGTTTCAGGTTTTGGAACCAGTTTTCCAGCATTACTTTACCATTTGCCAATTCTTTCAATGTTGCATTCTGTGAAAATGGCTTGACTCCACATGTGGTACTTGTGTGGTTCTTGGAATTGCTTGTCCTCGACTGGGCGTGGTACATTGCTATCCAGAGTATTAGAGATGGGAACCTTATAATCCCGGTCGACTCCTGACATTTCTCACATATAGTCTTGAGCATGTCGGCAACATACTGAGCCCAACGATAAATTTTCCCTGTACATGCTATTGTGTCGACTGCTTCCAACATGTCTAGCTTCAGATCACTCACTCGACCTGTAGGAGTGAGTCCTGTTGCTATGATTTTGGCCACGATTTGCGGTGTTCGGGCTTGTATTTGACCGATCATTAGCCCTTTCGATTTCTTTCCTGTTGGTGTTCTAGTCAGTCGTTCTACCAGTCCTTCTTTTATACCAATAGGGATAGGGTCGCCCTGATTTGAGGGGCTGGTAAGTTTGTATATAACTTCACCAGAAATTTCTACCGGTCGGTCGAAGTAAAATTTTCTATTGTGATATCTACTAATGACAAATTTCACTGCTGTTTCTTTTGTTCCTCCAAAGCTTGCCATCAACGGTGTGTTCATGTAACTCATGATGGTGCTGTGGCTTATTTTTTCCGTTTCTGGTGTTATTTTCTTGTCCATATAAGCCCATTCTTTGATTTTTGCCCAGGTTTTCGCCCACGAGGTTTCCTGTACCTTGGCATTTTTGATATTTCTTAATCTTCTCATAAGTGGGGTTTCGACGGATTGTAGTTCTTTTGTTTTTGCAGCTTCGGCTTTGTTTTGCTTCGGGGCCATTTTGTCGGTCTCTTGGTCGACTTTTCTTACAGGGTCTCGGCTCTCAAATTTCTGAATACTCGGTTATTTTATCTCTTCAAAATACGGTAAATGATCTTTTTCTGGCCCGATATTTATAGGTGGAGCGGGTGACGTTTTTGTCGATGGATGTATTAATGGCGGAATTGATGGTCCAGCACGGTCTACCGAGTTTGCGTTAAATGTGATTTGATTTTGGCGTTTCCTTTTGACTGTAGTCATGAAGGCATGATTTGACTGTCGGGGTCGTCGGTCGATGTCGATCATGTGGGCGGTCCATGTCGATCATTCTTCATTTATGTCTATATTATTATTATTAATTTTTTTTTGAACTTGTTTAATTTTTGTATCGTTTTAGTCGGGTGCCATTAGCAAGTTTCTGAAATATTATGCCTCGTAATGTCCTTAGTTGGACTGATTTGTTGGCATGAATTTCTTCGACAACGTAAGGTCCCATCCATTATGTGTGTAACTTTTTGAGTTTTCCTTTTATTCGACTGTTATATAGTAAGGCGAGGTCACCTACCGACATATTTTTGTTTTTGATATTGCGATCATGCCAAGCCTTCTGCTGTTGTTTATGAATTTCTTGATGTTGTAAAGCAAGCAGTCGGTGTTCTTCTAGCTTGCTTAGTTGCATCAGTCGGTCCTTCTTGCCTTCTTCGACATCGACATGTAAAATATCTGCTATGATAGGTGTTTGCTGTCGGAAATGTAGTGGAACGACTGCTTCTTGGCCATAGACTAGTTGAAACGGTGTTTGGTCGGTCGACGTTTGTATGTTGTTTTGTAAGCCCATAATACTGCAGGGATTTTTTTCGTCCCAATCATTCTTGTTGGTGTTGCATATTTTTGTTAAACCCCTTGTTAATGTTTTGTTGAATACCTCTATTGCTCCATTCGACTGAGGGTGATAAGCTGTACGACGTCGATGGTCAATTTTGAAGTGGTTTGTCAGTGCTTTGATGGTTTTGTTAATAAAATGTGATCCTTGGTCACTGATTAAGGTTATTGGGCATCCAAATCTAGTAATTATATTTCCATAGATAAATTTAGCAGCTATCTCACTTAAACATGTGTTGACAGGTTCTGTTTTTGCCCACTTGGTTACATATTCTATTGCGGTTATTATGTATCTTGCACCTGTTTTTTTTGTTGGTATTGGGAATGGTCCTATGAAGTCGATGGCCCAAATTTCAATGTCAAACTTGGGTTTACTGATATCAAAGGCATTTTCGTACTAGGCAGAGGTTGACCCAGTCGTTGACATATGTCACACTGGCTAACAAACTTTTTGCAATCCTTGTATAGTGTTGGCCACCATAGCCCTAACTGTTGGATTTTCTTGGCAGTTGTATCTGCTTGAAAATGTTTTTCAGCCGGTCCGTAGTCTGCTTCATACATGCTATTATCTCTTTCATGTTCTAATACGCATCGTCTGAGGATGTCGTTCGAGCCCATTTTATATAAAAATCCATTTATGAGGCTGTATGGTGCAACCTTCATAGCTAAGATTTGTTTTTTTTTCGTGCTCTTGCCTTCTGGTGCTTGACCATTTTCTAGGAATTGAGCTATTTCCTCTAATTCTGCTGGGACTGCTTCTATTCGAAATAAGTGTGCATTCGGTAGGTCATGTTCGACTCCTGTCGGCTCCTCTCTCATGTCGATTCTCGACAAGTGGTTGGGTCCGACATTTAATTTTCCTGGTCCAACAATGACTTCGAATTCAAATTTTTGGAATAGTAGTAGCCATCGACAAATTCTCCCATGGTGTAAAGGTTTGTTTACAAGGTATTTCAATGCTTGGTGATCCGTATAGAAGATGAAAGGGTTGGCTAGTAGGTAATGTCGGTACTTCTGTAGTGCAAATTCCTAATGCTTCTCTCTCTGTTGTCGAATAGTTTCCTTCTGCCTTGCTTAGTTTTCTGTTGCTATAAACTATAGGGTAATCCATTCCATCGTCTCCTGATTGTGTTAAGATCACGCCTATTGCTAGGTTTGTTGCGTCGATATGTACGTGAAATTTGATCGACCAATTCAGGAACCTGAGGATAGGTGCCTCTACTAGTTTTCTTTTTAGTGTTTCAAATGATATGTTACATTCATCTGTCCAGTCGAATTCCTGATCTTTTCTTAATAGTTCTTCTAGTGGATAGGTTATATTTGAGTAGTATCTCATAAATTTCCTGTAATATCCTGTATGACCGAGTAGTACCCTAACTTGTTTTGGGTTCACTGGTGGTTTCAAGTCGAGGATAATCTTTATTTTTGCAAAGTCGACCTTGATGCCTTCTTTGCATACAATGTGCCTAATAGTATCCCTATAGGAGTTAGGAATATGCATTTTTTTATGTTCAGAGATAGCTGGATTTGTCGGCATCATTCCAACATGAGCCTTAGCCATTTGCAGTGATCTTTCAGCATAGAGTATATCGTCCAATCATCGAAATATACTGCCATTGTTTTGTAGATATATTCTTGAAATGTTTTGACAACAATTTTCGAAAATACTGCAGGTGCGTTTTTGAGACGAAAAGGCATAACTCTGTAGACAAATGAGCTGGATTCGCATACAAATGTCGTCTTTTTCTGGTCTTCTTTGGCTATTGGTACTTGGTTGTACCTTGAGAATCTGTCTGTAAACGAGTAACATTCATGTCCTGCAACTTCATTTAGGATTTCATCTGCATATGGTGTTGGAAATGGGTCTGTTAGGGTGATTTTGTTTAATTCTCTGATGTCGACACAGATCCTTAATTTTGTCAGGTTGTGTTTCTTTGGTTGTACGACCATTGGTCTTGCCCATTCTGATTCGTCAATAGAGTAAATAATTTCTGCTGCAAGCATATTGTCGATCTCTTTCTTGCTTATCTCTTTGTATGCTAATTTGTATGGGCTCTTCTTTACAGGTCGGGCATCAGGTTCGATGTCGATCTTCATTTCACCCATTTCATGGACTAGTCCTTTGAGATCTTTGTAATCTCTAGCAAAGACATCCTAGAATTCTTTTAGTAGGTTTACTATTTTGGTCGTTTGTTCTTCGGTCCAGTAATCACCAATTTTTTCCATTTTTGGTCGATCATCATTTGATATGTCAAACTTTTTAGTTTTAACTTTGGCATCTAACCATTCTGGTGCTTTAGCTTCATTGATCGGTCTACTCCCTTCTTTGAATTGTGAGAATGTAGCAGGAAAGTCTGCTGCAGTCATTTGGTCGGTATCTTCTTTGTCGGCTGTATCAATTTTAAGTACTGTGCGAATTGGTTTTGTTGTTTCTAAATGGTATGATTTCCATCGAAAGCTTTTCCCTTTCGGATTTTCATTTTCCATTTGCAGTCTTGTCAACTGTGGTATTATCTTGGCTTGTATGTTATTACATGGTATTGTCGGTCGATCATAGTTTTGTATCAGAGTGTTGTTCCTGGTCGGTTCTATAAATGCTTTTATTTGTTTTGCAGTTTCGACTAACTTTTCATTCTGCTGTATAAAACTGAAGTCTTTAATGAAGTTTTATCTAAGTTCATGCCATTTAAATGTTTCGCCTCGTGCTTCCTCTGTTTTATACCATTTGTTTGGTAAGTCGGCTAGCGTCGAGGGAAACAGGTGTGGCCATGTACGTTCGTCTTTATACCCAAGTGTTCTCCATTCTTTTTCACATGTTTTTATGTGCTCCTCTAGGTCTTGTCCTTGAATGAACACGGGTATTTGTGCCTGTTTGGTTAGCCTCTTTCTTCCGAATCTTTCTATGAAGTAAGTCGAAGCTGTTGTCCATGTTTGCAATCTTGATTGATGGGTATCCCACCAACGTACAACTTGTCCTGTAAAGGTTTCTACCAAGCTTTGTAGTCGGCCATGTTCACCTATGTTTTTAGATACTTGTTCTATATGCATAACTAGGGATTCTCTTTCTTTATACCTTGGGATCTGTCTGATACTCACATTTGTTAGGTTTAACGTAGGATATTCCCTGCTTTTTTTTTCGAATATTTTTGGGATGATGGAAATTAAAAAACATTGTTGGACGGGTTTCTTCTGTACTGTCTGAATGGTCCAACAATCTTTTGCTGGATCCTTCCTTAGGGTCAATAATTTCAAAGTCGACTTTGGTCGATATACCTTTTATTGTTGTATTGACATTTCTCCAAACTCCGATAGGTTCAATCAGACCCTGGTCGGCTAGCTTGAGGTATATGCTTGACTCATATAGTCGAGGTTTTCCCAACTGTTTTCGAGTGTCGCGAGTCATAATATTTACTTGTGAACCGAAGTCGAGTACAAAATGTTGAACATGGTATCTTTCGATTTCTAGGTTGACAAGTGGGTCGACATCACTCTTGTCTTTTTGGTTTAAACTGTATATGTTTTTTGTTTGTTTTTCTGTGTTATTATTATGCTTCATATTATACAATAAGTGAATGAATTGAGATACCGCTTTATCAGAGGGTTACCAATAATACACATGGAATCATATAGACATAACAGACAGAAGAGACAAGAACACAGATAAGGGAATAACAGATTATATTATAACATGAGGGTCCATACATACACAGAACTGAACCGAGTTCTCATCTGGTTTAACAGCCTAATATATATGATTAACAAACGGTTACATATAACTACCTGTCGGTTTGGTCAACTGACACGACCTTATGTGGTCGACCTAATCTCCAATTAGTCGGCTATTCGACTAGTCGGCTCATCGACTAGCTCCTCCAACAGAGTTTCCCTCTTTAACCGGACTGACTAGTTGTGCATAAAGGTGCATTTTCTGATTAGCTCAGTAGAGTGTTGAAGTGTTTATGCTTAATTGCCACATTTTCAACTTGATTTTATACATGCAAGGAACAATTGGAAACAACGTAGAAAGAGCCTGCAAAGCATAATGTCTTGTGCAAAGCTTTGTTGCAAAGGTGTGCATGCATGCTCTAGATGTAGGGTAAGCTCACCAACATTTAAAGAGCAAAGGGATGGACGGAAAACATACAAAGAGGATAAAATATAAAGAAATTGGAATATTACATAAATCACCAACAATTATAGTTCTTGCCCCTTCTAATTGGGATTGTCACAAGGAGCTTCGACCCTTGTAATATGAACTTCTTTGTGGGGTGCACCTGCACATAATAGGATGTTCTTGTTACAGGTGGTGTTCACCCTCGTAATAGGGTGTTGACATCCTTGTTTAATTTTCATTTTTTCTTGATGAAAATAAGAAAGGCAGCCCAAACGCAACACTTTTTATATATAATATTTAAATATAATGTGTATATATATATTTTTTAATTTTTAATTTATTTCCAGGAGAAACAATTACCCTTACCCTCTTACATTTGGTGAAGAATGAGGAAGTTGTTATGCTGGTGGTGGCCATTTTGTGGATTTGGCCTCTCTTCCTCGGGTTCTTGAATGGAAGGTAATATAAATTGCCAACCATTGGTAATCCTGCATCACCTATGGGAATGGACCCCAGGGCCTCATTGGGTATTATGCATTAGTAGAAAGGGTTGAACCAATCGATCTATCCCTTGGGACTATGTGTGTGTGTGCTCGTGGCAATCTGTGAATCAAACCCTATGTTGCGAGGAAGCGCTCCCGCCCCCCTTTGCTCTGCTCTCGCTTTTGAAGCTTGCTTCTAAAGGAATTGTCCAAGAAGCATTGGGGAAGTGTGCTTCCTAAACGCTTCCATATGGGAGTGTTTTCAGTGAGCTTGCTTCCTTGCAAAAAAAGCTTCCGCGTGTAGCAATCTGTTGATCTAACCCTATGTTGCAAGGAAGCACTCCCCCCCTCTCTGCTCTCGCTCCCGCTTCCGAAGCTTGCATCTAAAGGAAGCGTCCAAGAAGCGCTGGGAAAGTGTGCTTCCTAAACGCTCCCATATGGGAGCGTTTTCAGGAAGCTCGCCTCCTTGCAAAAGAAGCTTCCTCTTTCTTTTTTTCATTTTTTCATAAAAAAACAAAAAGTTAAGTGATGGGTTGCAGGGATGATTTTAAGGAACCATACATATTTAAAAGTGTATAAATGTTGGCGAATATTACCAATTCTTAAAATGCCAACTATAAAATGATTGGCGATATTTTTCAAAAAATATTTTAATTTCCAAGGATTTTATATCATTTATATAATAATTTGGCGATTTTTAGGGTGAAAAAATTTTACCCCATCAAAATTGGGCGAAACAGGGCTTCAAAAAATGCAAAATGGCGAATGTTTTTTGGGAGAAAAACATGGAAAAATAGCCCACTGGGCTAAAATTCGCCCCTAAAATTATCCTTGATGGGTTGGGGGAACTAACCGTAGGTCCACACTAATGCTATAGAAAAGAGGAAAACCTACTCCAATAGCAAAAGACCTAACCTTTGTAATCATTAGTAGCATTAAATGCTAATGTTAAATTCTTAAAGTAAAAGGATAGAAAATGAAAGATAAGGAAAATGTCTTAACTTTTACTTAAATTTTTAACATTACCATTAATTGTTTTAGGATGTTTGAGTGGTTCCAACTTCCAACCTCATCAGACTTCAAACGCAAAAAGTAGAATTTTTGATCCTATTCAAAATTCAATAGACTTAACAGTTTTTAGGATTTTAGGATTGCAATGTTTCCATTGGGTTCTATCATGTATGAGGGTATGGGATTGACATTTAATCAAACACATCGACTCCTTTCTGTACCTTGATGTTGGTGGTGTTGATTGTTCAGATTGATGTTGGTGCCCTCAAAACTAGTTTTCGAAGAATCCCTAGTTTATAGCATATTTATTAGTGGCCTCAAAACTAGTTTTTGAAGAATCCCTAGTTTATAGCCTATTTATATATTGAAAGTTTAATGCTTCAAGGTTGATGTTATGGATACTAGACCTATGGTTGACAAATTTACTACTAGATGATCAATGATTGATGTTATATGGTATTATGGTTCATTTCATGTTTTTGTGCTTTCCATAGCTAATTCAACATTTTACATGCATTTGTTGACATATATGCATCAAAATAATATATATATATATATATATATATATATATATTATACAAAAACGTTTTCGAAACGCTTCAAAACTGGAAGCTTGTGAAAATTTCGCTTTTCACTCCCGCTCCTGGTCTTGCTTCTCGCTTTCACTTCCGCTCCCAAGTAACACAGATCTAACCCAGTGTGTTCTTCTCTCTCTCTCTCTCTATATACGTATATATATAGTAAAAGTGACATTCTCCTTATCTTTCATTTTCTACCCTTTTACTTAAATTTTAACATTACCATTAATTGTTTCAGGATGTTTGACAGTGGTTCCAACCTCATTGGATTCATATGCTAAAAGTAGAATTTTAGATCCCATTCAAAATTCAATAGGTTTAATAGTTTTCAAGATTTGAGGATTGCAAATTTTCCATTGGATCTATTCATGTATGATGGTATGGGATTGACATTTAATCTAGCACATCAACCTTTCTATGCACCTTGATGTCATTGATGTTGACCTTAATTAACCTCTCCCATGCCACGACCTTAATAAAAATGTACCCTTCACTCAAGCAAAATCACTTTTCTTTAACGCAGAATATAATTCTCGGGGAAACTCCCAGGTACTTCCCCTCATTTCAAGGATGGTACCCATTGCGAAGCTCGAGGTGCCTAAGTTTGAAGCACCTTGCCTTGAGGGACTTGAAGAGAGTCAAACCTGCTACCCCTCCTACATTGGGGGAGAGACTTGACGTTTGGCTCATGACCACTTGAGCAAACCCTTAGAGTTTGAGATACTAGACACATCCAAAAGGGCCTGCGTGTCTCGTGTCCACGTGTCGAACATGGACACACTGACATAGCATGTCAGACATGACTTTTCAGCATGCCCCTATTTAGGATACGCGTGTCCCACGTTGTCACCAACGTGTCCTGATTCCAGGACACGTTTTCACTGAAAAAACACATAGAATTGCTTTAAATCAAAATTTTCACTTTCTTTTTATCATTTGAAAGTGTGGAGATGGCTCTAAAGTGTGTTTGTTGTGCAGGTGAAGAAGATTTGAAGAATTTAAATGTGTAATTACTAATGTTAAATGTGCATTGATTTTGATTTCTATTGAATATTTGTAAAAATTTGGATCTATATGTCTATATTTTTAATATATATAATTTTTGATATATATATATTTTTCAAAGTAGTTCACCATGGAAGCCCAATTTTACACCATGGCTACATCCACTTGGGAAAATATCTTATACTCGCTAGGCAAGTATACATGAACTTGGACATCATTAATCATGATAAACGGTTCACCAACGTAATATTTCATTACATACAAGGGCTCCCAAGGAGGAAATGTCCTTGGCGAGATTCGAACCCAGGTGGGGAGCGCAATAACCAAATCTCCCAACCACCCGAGCTACGCCCAATGGACCTATATATATAACGTGTCCTGATTTCGGGTGTCACCGTCAGTGTCGGACACTTGAATCCCCGTGTCCTTCGTGTCTCGTGTCCTCGTGTCAGGTGACTCAGCTCAGAGCTATACTCAAGCAAAATCACTTCTTAAGCATGAGAAGCTTTTTCTACCTTATTTTAATGCTTAAATTAGGAAGTTTCATCAAAATTGTAGGGTGTTATCTAATGTCCTTGGAGGATCAACTTTGAGATTTGAGGTAGAGGCAAGGGCCAGAGCCTAGGGGAGTGGGGCGTAGGGTGCTATTGATGAATATGATCCCAACATAAGCAATGATTTTGATGATATGTGGTTATTTGCTATGTCATAGGGTTCGCCGAACCTGAACCTCTAGGTTTGGAATTCGGCGAACCTAAAAAAATTTCAAAAATTCGTCCAGGTTCGGCGAACTTGATAATTGAACCTCATGTCTAACCTGAAAGGCAAATGGTTCGGTTATTAGGTTCACCAAACCTGATAAAATCGAACCCCAAGCACGAATTTGGCGCGGTTTTTTATCTTTTGGGCGGGGTTTTCTTCACGTTTTCGGCGAGTAAGGGTTATTTTCACCTGCGAATAGACAGTGCAACTGTAGACAAGTGTGCAGTCATGTCTAACCTGAAAGGCGAATGGTTCGGTTATCAGGTTCGCTGAACCTGATAAAATCGAACCCCAAGAAAGAATTTGGCGCGGTTTTTTATCTTTTGGGCGGGGTTTTCTTCACGTTTTTGGCGAGTAAGGGTTATTTTCACCTGCGAATAGACAATGCGACTGTAGACAAGTGTGCACTATGATTCACTACTGTGAATCCTCCCAAGCTGCAACTGGCACCTTTGCAAGTAACCTATGAGTCGCGAATGCAAAAACGAGGAGTTGTGAGTATGGTGACTGAGCTTGAGCCGCCCACACAAACATTGAGTTGCTGTAGCCTGCGTGCTAGCTGTGGCCCCTTGCCTCGACCCACTCAATCGTTACAAACTTACAACCTACATTCTGTGTGCTAGCCGTTAATATTGTTTTGCATACTAATTCAAGGCGTCAATGTTCATTGGAGGCGTTAATACTGTTCTGCATACTAATTCAAGGCGTCAATGTTCATTAGAGTTGTTTTTTATTATTATATATATATATATATATATTAA
>LPNX010063184.1:596145-615570 GCA_001517045.1 Pseudotsuga menziesii | reverse complement strand
AGATGAACCTATGTTGAACCCCATCCGAACCTCATTGGAAAATTCGAACCCGAATCGAACCTGAAGGTCGCCGAACCCCATCCGAACCTCATCGGAAAATTCGAACTCGAATCGAACCTGAAGGTCGCCAAACCCGAACACGAACCCGAACCTTGTGACATTGGTTATTTGTAGTAGCATGAAGTTTTTTGTACTCTACAGGCCATTTAGAGCCTCTATGTTTATGTATTTTGGGTCACATATGGATTGCATTGGATGATATTTTAGTTATATGCACCCTTGCTATATAGATGAGAAACTGTGCTATTTTTGTATAATGGTTTGGATTCATATGGATGTACATGAATATATATGTTTTTTTTTTCAAATTTTAAATATTTTATGTATTTTTTGGTAGGTTGGGCAAGGGGCAAACTTTCTTGGGGCTTAATGGTTGATTACATACCCATGTGTGAGTACCAAATGATCCAAAAAATTGCTAAAGTGGCAAGGGAACACTGGGCAATTGAACCTTCTTAATGTTGTAAATCTTGGCTTATTTTCCAACCAATAAGTTTTCATCCTATGAGGAGAAATCTCAAACTATAGGGGTGGTCTGGCACATCTAAGGGTTGTGTCTGAATACTTCAAAGCGGTGTAACTCATCAACAAAATGTAAAAATACCCCATTGGCAAGGTTTTTGATTCCTATAACTGTCCAACCTAGTTTCTATGACTCAGGCCTGTATGTTTCTTAAGGGATTTTTCCTAGGAATTAACTAAAATGTGTAGCTTATTGATGGCTGAGGCCTACCTATTCTCATTAATATAAGTATCAGGGATTTGGGATAGTCTTCGGAAGAAGGAAGCTCGTGGTCAGAATCAAACACAGCAGCCTTGTTTGTAAACCTTGGGTACAAACATTCTGGATTTTTTGAAAGCCATCTCCTTTGTTACTTGCAGTATTATGTTGTACGTTCAAAAGGTCTGTAAGGGTCCAATTTTGATATTAATTACTGTGTACGTGTGGATTTTCCTGCCAAAAGCGAGAGAGAAGAACCCGAGTGGTGAACTTTTAATGCCCAAGCAATTTGCAGCCCATGTTTTGTGCAAACTGGCCCAGGCACATTCAGTCTTAATACTGTCACTGCATCATATTGTCATCTTTGAAGACAATTTGAGAATATTTCTGGGTCATCCAAAACCATTCTTCCTGGTGATTGTTAGCATCTTACATGAACCTTGCATTCACTTCCTTGATCTTTCTTCAGCAAAACTTCTCCAAAGATTTTTTCAGCAGCATTAAACTTGAAAACAAAAGTGTGCTATTGATAGCTATGTGGTACATGAGGTAGGAGGCTTGATAATAAAAAAGATAAAAGTAAATGTGGTCCAACAGTTTTTAAACAGGAAAATATGAGAAGTTAGAACAGCACACATTAAATAAACATGTGAGGGTAAAGGTGGAAATTTGACAGGAGAAAGGACCAAACTAAAGAACTTAGGAGATATCATAAGAGAGATCAATTGGAATATAGTGGGAGAGAAATTTTATGCATATGTTAATGTCTTACAGCAATTTTACTGAAGGATCTGATCTGTACAGGGCTGTACATTAGCAGTAAAATAGTCACGCCATGTGACTATGATATCTGTATATGCTCTTAGAGGTCTTTCCAATCATAATTCCATTATTTGGTAGCTTATTGTAAATTTTCCTTTAATATTCAATTGGGGCTAAACAGTGCATGCAAAATATCAATTGATAACTACACATGAATATCTTTTACAGTATGCAGCGGAATATAAAACTGAGAAATAAATCACAGCATCACATCACGATATTGACACTATTATTTTGGGTATGGAAACCCCTGGAAAAACCCAAGATGGGAAAACCGGTGCAGCAGTCAAATATAGATTTTATTATGAGAAAATATGGAACTTTTACAATCACTGCAAATTCACCCAAATTTGGCGAATGCAGTACTCGGCAGAATCACTGGGCAAATCCCAGCTAAACCTCAACACCCTCCTGTGTGAGTGTACGACCCAGCTGTATGAAGCTCGACGATCCTGCTACTCGCTCCTCCGTCTTCTCAGCTAAATCCGATGTCTGACTTTCTCTCCTTGTCTGTATCTTGTCTCTGTCAGAATACAATTGTGTGTTCTCTTCACCAATTAATCTCTCTTTTATAACTTTAGGTAAAGCAAAAACCCTAATTTCACTTTCACTTTAACTAGTGGTTCACTAAAGTTAATTTAGATCACTTTAGTTATTTTCCAAAGTAAACTTAGAAAAAATAATTAAATACAATTGGTTTCCTATTTTAAGTCTTCTGCATGCAAGAACACATGCAAGCAGGAAGACCTTCCTTGTTGCTACTAGTTTAACACTCCCTCTTAAAGAGGAAGGGATTTGGTAGCCACCCCAACTTATCCCTGAACTTCACAAAACTCTGTCTGCAAAGTGCCTTGGTGAAAATGTCCGCCACCTGCTCATCTGTCTGTATGTACTCCAACCGAATGGTTCCCCTCTGAACACAATCTCTCAAGAAGTGGTATCTGATGCCTATGTGTTTGCTCTGGTCATGGAACACTGGATTCTCAGATAGCCTGATGCCACTCTGATTGTCACAGTGAACTACTGTAGCCTCTAGCTCACACTCGAACAACCCTACAAGTAACTTCCTCAGCCACATACCCTCACAAGTAGCCATGCTGGCTGCCATGTACTCAGCCTCTGTCGAGCACAATGCAACTGATTTCTGCTTCCTGCTGAACCAAGAGACAACCCCTGATCCAATGCTGAAACAACAACTTGAAGTACTCTTCCGGTCCTCTACACATCCTGCCCAGTCAGCATCTGTGAAACCTGCTAATTGTACACTCCCCCTGCACTCATAAACCAATCCATACTCCACTGTACTTCTGATATAGCGAAGTATGTGCTTCGCAGCCGTCCAATGCACTCTCCGAGGGTCCACCATGAACTGACTCAAAGAGTTGACTGCAAAGCTGATGTCTGGTCGAGTGTTGACTAGATACATAAGCGATCCGATAAGCTGACGATGCAAGGTAGGATCAAATCCGTCTGATCCTGATTCATCAATCTTTCTCCAGTTGGAAACTAGAGGTATGTCCATAGGCTTGCAGTCCTCCATCTTGAATCTCTTCAAGATCTCTACTGCATACTTACCCTGTCCAATGAAGAAGCATCCATCTCTCTGCCAAACCTCCAAGCCCAAAAAGTAATGCATCAACCCAAGGTCTTTCATCTCAAACTCTACTGCAAAGTTGGACTTGTAGTCTCCAATCAACCTCTCATCTCCTGTCAAAAAGAGATCATCCACATATAAGACCAGTATGAGAGGCACCTCACCTGTCAAGAAGTACAGGTTGTGGTCAGCCTCACTCTGCTGAAATTTCATCTCCTGTAGATAGCTGTCAATCCTCGAGTACCATGCTCGAGGTGCCTGCTTGAGCCCGTAAAGAGCTCAATGCAGTGTGCATACACGCGTCTCCCTGTTCTCCACATCAAACCCCTATGGCTGCTCAATATACACCTCCTCCTCTATCACTCCGTTGAGGAAGGCAGTCTTGACGTCTATCTGATGGACACGCCAACCCATCTCAGCGGCTAGTGAGATAATGGTCCGAATGGAAGAATACCTGGAAACATGGGCGAAGGTCTCCTCATAATCAATACCCTCCTTTTGTGAAAACCCCTTTGCCACGAAGCGCGCCTTGTACTTCTCCACGCTTTCGTCTGCTGCATGCTTCACCTTGTAGATCCATCTGGATACCACCACCTTTTTCCCTTGTGGCCTCGGCACAACCTCCCATACCTGGTTTTTCATAATGGAGTCATACTCCTCCACCATAGCTTCCTGCCACACATCATGTTGTGCAGCCTCCCCGAAGCTGGAAGGTTCAGAGTTAATCAACTCTGTCATCAGTGCCATATAACTAAGCCTCTCTGGTGGTACACTCCGTCTAAAAGATGTCTATGGAGGATCTACCTGCCTGGAATCTTGCAGTGTGGATCTAAACCACTTAGGCCTTGGCCTAGTGTCAACCTGTTGCGACTGCTGGATATCTGTCTCCTGCTGCAGCTCATTCTTCAAGTCAATGACTAAAGGATCTTGTCCACCTGACTACCTCTGACCACTAGAACCTGTGCTTTGTGTCTGTACCTGTACCTGTACCTGTACATCTGGCTCCTCCAACTTGACTCCCAACTCCTGTGCTGGCTGATGCTCTGCTGGTAAGTCCAGAGATCTCCGCAAGGCCTTGTCCTCATCGAACTGGACACCCCTGCTCACAATGATCCTCCTGCGAGTAGGAATGTAAACTCTATATGCCTTCGAAATCTCGTTGTAACAACAATTAACTCCTTCTCTCCAGAAGGGTCCAACTTCTTCCTATTGTCAGTATGAACATGACAATAGCAGACACTGCCAAATATGCGAATGTGACTCACATCTGGCTTAGTGCCTGTGAAGACCTCCTCCGGTGTCTTCCTCCCCCAGGCTGTGTGGGGACACCTGTTCTGAATGTATACTGCAGTCCTGTATGCCTCGACCCAAAGGAATAGTGGTAATCCTTGATCAAATAACATGGCCTTGGTTGCTCTAACCATAGTCCTGTTCTTCTGCTCTGCAACTCCATTTTGCTGTGGGGTATGGGGCACAGTGTGCTCCTTCTTGATCCTCTCAGCCGAACGATACTCCATGAACTCATTGGAAGTGTACTCACCCCTGTTGTCTGTCCTCAACACTCGAATCTTCTTTCCTATTTGGTTCTCTACAAGAGTCTTGAACTCTCGGAACCTCTCAAAGACCTCTAACTTGGCCTCTGGGCACTAGGAGGCAAAGTGTCCTTGCTTGTGGCAGATAAAACACTTGATCTTTGATATGTCAAGGTTCTTCTTACCATCCTTCTTCCTCTTTGCCTTCCCCTTGCTCTTCCCTGCAAGGGCTAGAGCCTCCTCATCCACAATCTGTGGGGCACTGCTGGATGAGCTTGATCCTTGACCCATGCGGGTCTCCTCCTGCACAAAGTCATCCCATAGTCTTTGCCAATCAGGGAGCTTCTCCCTAGCCACAACACCTTTGACAAAGGTGTTCCATGGCTTAGAGAAGTTATTGAGGGCTATCCGAACTAGCTCCTCATCCATTGTCTTAGAGCCAACAGCTCCAAGCTCGTCCCTGATCTATGTGAGCCTCGTGAGACAAGGCACCACTCCTTTTCCCTTGGTCATCTTGGTAATGCGCATCCTCTCTTGCAACACCATCCTCCAGTTCTCATTCTTGCTCTGGTATAGACTCTCCAAAGCCTTCCACATTTCTAATGCGGTCTTCTTACTAGAAAGGTGAGGGACTATATGGTCCTTCACTCCATCTATGTTACTCCATCTATGATAATCAACATGGCTCTGGAATCAATCTTCTTCCAAGCTGCTAAATCTGCCGGATTTGTGGGTGCAACCTTTGTGGAGTCAATGTGCTCCTCTGCATCACTGACGTCCAGGATCCTTGTGATCCTTTCTTTCCATGTAGGAAAGTTCTGAGCACCCTGGAGTCTATCCTCAACTCTCAACTGCATGACCATAGTGAAGTGTACCTGTCAAACCTTAGATCTGGATGTCTAGGTTTGTGTCTTCTTATAGATCTGCCCCTGATCTATCATTGCTGCTGCAAATCTCTCAGCTTTAGCTCACCAGAGCTCTGATACCAAGTAAATTTTCCTTTAATATTCAACTGAGGCTAAACAATGCATGCAAAATATCAACTGATAACCACACATGAATATCTTTTACAGTATGCAGTGGAATATAAAACTGAGAAATAAATCACAACATCACATCATGATATTGACACTATTATTTTGGGTATGGAAACCCCCGGAAAAACCGGTGCAGTGGTCAGATATAGATTTTATTGTGAGAAAATATGGAACTTTTACAATCACTGCAAATTCACCCAAACCTGGCGAATGTAGTACCCGGCAGAATCACTGGGCAAATCCTAGCTAAACCTCAACACCCTCCTGTGTGAGTGTACGGCCCAGTTGTACGAAGCTCAATGATCCTGCTGCTCGCTCCTCCGTCTTCTCAGCGAAATCCTCTGTTTGACTTTCTCTCATTGTCTGTATCCTGTCTCTGTCGGAATACAAGTGTGTGTTCTCTCCACCAACTGATCTCTCTTTTATTTCTTTAGGTAAAGCAAAAACCCTAATTTCACTTTCACTTTAACTAGTGGTAAAGCAAAAACTCTAATTTCATTTTCACTTTAACTAGTGGTTCACTAAAGTTAATTTATATCACTTTAGTTATTTTCCAAAGTAAACTTAAAAAAAATAATAAAATACAACTGGTTTCCTATTTTAAGTCTTCTGCATGCAAGAACACATGCATGCAGGAAGAACACTTACATCCCTCAACTTTAGTCAACTATCACGACCGGTTCCCAGGCAAAGAATAGCTTTACTGGTGATCTTTGAATCTAAATTTTTACTAATAATAAGAAAAATAAGACGTTACAGCAGGACAAAGGTTCTTATCCCTGTCACTTTGCAATGATTATCCAATGTCCATGGAAGAAGACATTGTAATTTTATTTAAAAGAAACAAAATCACTTTCTATTTTTTCTGTGTAGCATTGCATATGTCTATTCAGGATTTTGATGTAGGTTTATTTCCCATGGAGATTTCCACCCAGATACGAATTAAGGTGCATCACAAAAAAACCAGATACCAATTAAGGTGCATCATATATGTTTATCAGCAGAGGATAATCTTTAACACAACTGAGATCTATCCGTTTTAGTCTTGGTTTCAATTCAAGAAAAGAAACAAATTATTATCTACAAGATTGGAAGACCTTGTTTATGTTTGCATTAATTTCCAGTTTTAAGTAGTGTGGCCAAAGATTCATCGAGTTCCTATTGCTCATGGTTTACACCTATTCCGAGTGCAGAAGAGGATGATCTTTGCACTGATGCTGACAATGGTGATGAGCCTCGGCCCTCGTGATGATAGCTTTCAACTTATTGATGCATATGATGATCACAATTCTAGTGTCTTTACTACTCCATGTGCTCTTGATGAGACTTGAGTTAGAGATTTATGATGTTACAAGTAGGCCACTAGAATATAAATTATGACCATGTTTTAGATTTTGTGAAACAATTTCAGGAATTATGACTATTTGATATTATGGTTTTCTTTTCAAATTCGGAAATTTGAAGCCTATGTTCTCCTTCATTTTGCAATTTTCAATTGCATAATGTATTATGTGTTCAAATTAGATCATGTTTTTTTTGACATTATGGATATTCTTTCTTTTGCAATTTGCAGTTGCATTGATGATTGGATTTTATCATGACTAAGCTGCTCATGAGTCTTATTATGTTTATCGATCGTGATTCTTACTCATATATTTTTTGATGTTGACATCTAACGATTTTATGTTATATTTCATTTTAAAGAACACACACACACACACACATATATATATTTTAAATTTCTTTATTTTAAAACGTATATAGACGAACCTAATGGTGAACCTCATCCAAACCTCATCAGAAAATTTGAACTCTAATCGAACTTGAGGGTTGCCGAACCCGAACTTGAGCCCAAACCTTGTGAGTTAGGTCTTAGTAATAGATTCAAAAGTACATCATGAGGTATTCTTTGAGTCTTCCCAAAAGTGTTTAAAAAGGCTCCAGCATTAAAAGAACATAAAAATTATACTATTCAAATAGCCACTTAGATAAAGGTATGGTGTTTATATTCAGAAATTTGAATGTTTGCATGTTCCTGAATAATCCAATCACAATGAGTTTTCTCACAGCAAACACCTTTATCACCCGTTTAATGACTAGAAGTAAGTCCCCAAACATTTGTGATCTTTTAACAGCTTTTTCAATTGAGGATAAAAGTTTCAGCCTCAGGGCTATCAAATCTGTATAAATTATTAGTTCCAGTCCTCAGCCCTGTTTTGAAGTTGAAATAGGTAAGATCTTCCAGGTATTAGGACCCACTGGCTCCACATTGCCTGGCATTACCCTGAGCTGCACATGAAAGTGGGCCCAGGCATCTTTTCTGTCTATCTGTCTTCTTGCTTTTTTTTGGTCCGGCTGCTTCAAACTAGACTGAATGTTAAAAACTTGTGTAGCACACAGTGCTGTGGGGGAATGGGTTTATCCTCAAATAGGTTTGAATTCCTTTCTAACCAGACACCCCTTGCTATGATCATAGGAAGGGCTTTAATCTCCTTGGCATTGGGCTTTTCACACCGTTTCTTCAATGTTTCTTCAATTGTAGAACCATATCAGCTACCTCTTACCCCTGTCATTGACTCCAACTTCTTCCATACTTTAATTGTATACGAACAAGATATTGCCAGAGAATAATAATTGGATTCTTTAGATGACTAGCAAAGTGGAAATCTCCCTGGGCCATATTTTTTTTGTTTTCATAAGGTATCCCATGTCAAAGTTCTATTATTCAATAACTACATAAAAATGCATGGTTTTGTAGGACATTGGAATCTCCACACTTCCTTCCACCACCAGGATTTTCCCCATTTTCTCTATTACATAAAGCCTTATATCCTTCTTTAGGTGTATATTCCATTGAAGCATTTAACGACCAAATTAAAAATTCATGTTCATTTTCGAGTCCTTTTCGAGCCCCCAGCCTTCTCCATTTACTAGATAAGATAAGATAAGATAATTTTATTAATTCCTCCTTTTTCCTTACTTCCGGACCATAAAAGCCTAAATATGATCCCTCTAATTTCATCCAGTACAACCCTAGGAATCCAGGACAAAGATACCTAGAAAATAGGAGTTGCTTCTAACACAGATTTTACCAGTGGCAACCTGCCATCTCTTGATAATCATCTATGAGTCTGACACCATGCATAATCCTGTTTTCCACTTATGTAGTCAGCCGCATCCAATCTTTTATTTTTAAAATAATCATATGGCGCCAATACAAATCCTAAATACATCAGACCCTCGTCCTGATTAGAAATTGTATTTGGAAGCAAAGTGGAGAAATATACTATATCATTTTCAGGTACCCCTGGAAAAGAAAGAATGAATTTATTTACATTAACCTCCATACCTGTAGCATTACAATATAGATCCAATATCTCGTTTGGTTTGAATGAATCCCTTGTTGTCCCATTATAGAAAATGATGAAGTCCCATTATAGTAAATGGGAAAGATAAAAAGTCCCATTATAGAAAATGATGAAGTCCCATTATAGTAAATGGGAAAGATAAAAAGCTTCATCAATCTTTAATGCGTTTAAATAGTCCCCCTCTTGACATCCATAAGCCCTACTGAGGCTTTTTGAAACAATTAAAAACAAAAGGGGAGAAAGGGCGCATCTGGGTAAGACCCCTTTTGGGTTCAAAGAAGGGAGATGTTGATTCATCAGATTAAGCAGATCTGAGAAATCAGACTTTGGATGCTACCATGATTTACTATGACAATTAGAATTGTATCAAACTCTTTGAAAATTCAGTGTTTCATGATTGATCCATGCATATTGACATTAGGTACCATTCATCATAGACAGGGTTCAGAAGGGAGCTGTGGTTTCGCAACACATTCCAACAGATCAGCAAGTCATTGATGTCTTGACTAAGCCACTTGCAAAAGGGAAATTCAAACTGCTTAGAGAGCAGCTTGGTGTAGTGGAGAAAGCTTTTCTTGATAAGAGGGAGTGCAAGTGAATTGTACTTTGGGCAGTCTTCTAGAATAGTAGATTTGAGCACCTGTTCAACAGCACTGAAGAAGCTATCGAGCATGCATTCAGTTCTCAGGGAGGAGGCACATCAATCGTTCTGAATAGAGGGAGAGGGTGCATGCATAATCCTGTTTTCCACTTATGTAGTCAGCTGCTTCCAATCTTTTTTCTTTAAAATAATCATATGGTGCCAATACAAATCCTAAATACATCAGACCCTCGTCCTGATTAGAAATTGTATTTGGAAACAAAGTGGAGAAATATACTATATCATTTTCAGGTACCCCTGGAAAAGAAAGAATGGATTTATTTACATTAACCTCCAGAGTCCATACCTGTAGCATTACAATATAGATCCAATATCTCGTTTGGTTTGAATGAATCCCTTGCTGTCCCTTTATAGAAAATGATGAAGTCATCAACAAATAGTAAATGGGAAAGATAAAAAGCTTCATGAATCTTTAATGCCTTTAAATAGTCCCCCTCTTGACATCCACAAGCCCTACTGAGGCTTTTTGAAACAATTAAAAACAAAAGGGGAGAAAGGGCGCATCCCTGGGTAAGACCCCTTTTGGGTTCAAAGAAGGGAGATGTTGATTCATCAGATTAAGCAGATCTGAGAAATCAGACTTTGGATGCTACCATGATTTACTATGACAATTAGAATTGTATCAAACTCTTTGAAAATTCAGTGTTTCATGATTGATCCATGCATATTGACATTAGGTACCATTCATCATAGACAGGGTTCAGAAGGGAGCTGTAGTTTCGGAACACATTCCAACAGATCAGCAAGTCATTGATGTCTTGACTAAGCCACTTGCAAAAGGGAAATTCAAACTGCTTAGAGAGCAGCTTGGTGTAGTGGAGAAAGCTTTTCTTGATAAGAGGGAGTGCAAGTGAATTGTACTTTGGGCAGTCTTCTAGAATAGTAGATTTGAGCACCTGTTCAACAGCACTGAAGAAGCTATCAAGTATGCATTCAGTTCTCAGGGAGGAGGCACATCAATCGTTCTGAATAGAGGGAGAGGGTGCATGCATGTGCCTACTAGCTATCCTTGTATGACACATGATTTGTTAGGTGTGCATTAGCGCAGATAGGCAATTACACACAAGACAACAAAGATAGGTGTCAAGCACAAATTGTCATTAACCAAATGTACTATATATACATGAGAATGACCCTTGGGTTCAACTTCTCAGGTGGTCTCTTAGACTCCCGAGTGACTTTTCCTATTCACCTATGACTTTTGGTCTTCTCCTTACGTGAATAGGGAGATAACATAATAGTAATCTTAACACCTAGGATTATGTTCCCAACAATTCCCCCCTTAATCCAAAGGGGTGTATGTGAGTCCAAGAAAAGAGAGCTGAATCTTCTCCTTACGTGAATAGGGAGATAACATAATAATAATCTTAACACCTAGGATTATGTTCCCAACAATTCCCCCCTTAATCCAAAGGGGTGTATGTGAGTCCAAGAAAAGAGAGCTGAATAGCTGGAAGTGGATAGATACCAATTGTCGAACATTTCCAACTTGAAAATCTGAATTTGCCAAGCAAATTAGTAGAAGCTGACATCTTTTGCTAAATACAAGTGCTCTCTGAATTGGTGGTTTTGGCTGACCACAAACCAAAAAAGATAGCATAAGCCAAAATATTCTACTAAGTGGGTGGTTTAAGGCTGACCACAAACTCTTGAACTTGGCATGAAGGCTTAGAGGTTATATCTGGAACTTGGCATGATGGCTCAGAGATTCTTATGGAAAGTGGTGGTTTGGGGACCACCATTTGATGTCTAGCAGAAGCTGAAGTCTTTTGCTAGATGTGTGGTTTTAGGCTGGCCACGAACTCTAGAGCTCAGTTGAACATGGCGCTAACATGGTTTGCTTGTTTCGGCTCGCTTGCTTGTTTCTGACAGTTTATCATTCCCCCTTGTGAGGAACAACATGAGTGGAAAGTCTCATGGTGTCAAAACTAGACATAGAACGCATGAGTACGGTGGAGCAAGGCTCTCTTCTATCTTCTTGCTATATTTGTGAATTTGGCCTTCAAAACTCACTATGGCTTCGGCTTGCTCTATCTGGCTTACTTGAAGAAGACCATGACTACTTGTTGTCAGAATGACAAGGCTTCAAAAGTTGAAGCCTGCCATAATGTTCCCCCCTATTAGGTACAAGAGAAGAAGCAATAAAATTTTCTGCTGCAAGTTTTACTCTTGTAGGTTTCTTTAGCTTCACGCACGTATCTGAAGAATGGTTCTGCTTTTGCAATGCTACAAGGATGAAGATCAAAACATTAATCTTTCACATGGCCAACTCTATCACAATGTTGGCATCTGGAACTCTGAACATGTTGTACATCTTCTGACATTATTTCACAGTGTGCTGGTAGCTGATAGGAGTCATCTTCAAAGAGGGTTGTTTTGAACAAACGCTAGTTCAGAATGTTGATTCCTTTGTTGTACATCGTGCTCTTTGGCTTTTGAATCTTGCAAATCATTGATAATTGTTTGGAGAGTTTCTTTTTTGATTGTGATTGAGTCGTCTACAACAATAAGTATTAGAATGTTCAACAACTCTAATATTTCTTGAGTGTGAGACATTATGAGCACTGTTTGAGGCCTCCTTGTGCAAGAAGTGTTGATTTTTTTGAGCAGCATCGAGAGCCCTTCTCTTCGGAGAATGGGACCACCTGGTCCGGGACCACGGTGAAGACTCAACCCAGTGTTGAGTGAGCATTCTGTTGAATGGTAGATATCTGGTCTGGGACCATGATATAGACCCAGATTTTCCCTGGGTAGACTCAACCTTGTGTTGAGTAGACATCTGGTCTGGGACCACGATGTAGACCAGTCTGGCACTGGTAGACTCACCTTAGTTTTGAGTAGCCATTCTCTTGGAGAATGAAGACACTGTAAGCCCTAGACTGGGTCTGGGCATGTGTGTAGCACTTTGACCCTTGATCTATGGGCTTGGTGTGCTTCTCCAAGGATTAGCTACCCTTGGTTAAGTTACCCTAGTACCAGATCTAGGTGTCACACAGTGTGTGAGGTAAAAGCATTAATAACTCCTGGTTTATGATGATGTACTTTTGAAATAAAAAAGGTACCCCAAGTAATGACCACAGGGGCACTTGGAAAAGTTCAAAGTCGAAAGTCAATTTAAATAAAAATTTTTGTACCGTAGGAAAAGGACCACAGGTGGAATCAAAATTAAATAAGGACTTTTGGTAAAAGTCAAAGGAAAAATAAAAGTACCTTTTTTGGTAAAAGCGAAAGTGAACAAAGGCTATAAAAGAACATCCATCAAGTCTTCTCATTTACAACACAAGTTTTCTCTCACAGGTGATGCTGCTATTTAACTGAAGTCTTCTTGAAGATTGTTTTTGCCTCAGCTAGGGCATTCATTTCCAGCAAACCCTTAGCTAGGGTTTTTATCAGAAAATCAAACTTCAGCAATTTGTGGACAGCCACCTTTAGCATTTCGTTTTTGGGGCAGTTTTTTTTTTCTTCGGGCAACCATCTTTTCCCTTTCTCTCTCCTCATGGGCTGTCCATTTTTCTCTCTCCGGGCAGAAAGAAAAGACAAGCTGGACAGATCGGGCAGCAGAACAGTCAACGGGCAGCTGTACAGATCCGTACGGTTGTACAACTGTACGCCAACAAGGTACAACCAGTCAGGTATTTTTAGATCTGACGTGGACAGTCTAATTTTTGCAGACAGGAGATAAAATTTCTGTTTTTTGAAAAAGCCCTAATTTGAGAAATTTTTGTAATTCTAGAAATCGTGGGTAAAATTATCAGTCTGATTTTTACTGATAAATTTTACAGTACTGTGGGTAAATTCTCGATCTGGAATTGATGAACTTTTTGAAGAATTTTCCGAGTCATCTCATTCACGAGATGAGCTATTAATACTTTTGGGGTTTTTGTCCTTTGAAGGTTTCCTCAGTGAAAAATATTGTGTCCATGTGTGCTGATGTGATGAATGTGTTTTTACTACACTGCTGGTTTGTTTAAGTTCATATGCAAATTTTTAAAGTTTATGCTAATGCTAAAAATTCAATAGGAAGGACCAAGTAGTCTCAATCAATAAATTGAGGGCTTCTTGCAACTCCACCCTTTACAAACAAGATTTCAGTAAAACCAAACTCAAGAAGTGAAGAATGTCAGTCTTGGTCGAGGATGCACCCAAATACAATCCAATTCAACTTTCTTCCAATTTGATACTTTTACAAAAACACATGAGAGTACCAAAAAATGCACTAGAGCTTACAAAAAAACAACAGTTTCCAAGTTACACTATTGAATGTTGAATTGACGAATCAACTATACTTGAGTTATTCTGTGATGATGATCTGCTTTTGAAACTTCTTCTTTTGGAGTAGTTGTAGCATCAATTGGTAACATGCTTGGACCGAACCAGCCCCACATCTTCTCTGGAAGCTGAATTTTGTCAACCAACCGCAACTTTTACAATGCAAGGCTTACCTCTGAACCATTCAGTGATGGTGATGTTGTGTTGTGGTTCCAAGGCCATAAAAACACAGATGCCTCCAAAATATTCAATTCCATTGTCCATGTGTTGCACAACTATGCTTAGATGAAAAAATACTCGGGCGATGGCCACATCCCTCAAACAATGTCAAAACCATTGAAATATCACTCACATTTAACTTCTCCAAATTCTAGATAATCTATGTATAAGTAAATAACCAGGTATTTCATAATTGGAACCATAACAGAGAGTTTCCTATCGGCCTTCCATAAAGCAAGTCTCTGTATCTGTATTTCATTTTATTGCACAAGAAAGTGAGAACAATACAAATTACCTCCTTGTGTTGGCATTAAGGTTCTTTTGCTTGATGTAACTGAAGCAATCTTCGATGTACCAATGTTAGCATACTCAATTATAATGCTAAGGCCACAAATTCAATGGTTGTGGATTCAAGCAGACAACAATGCCACATGTCCACTAGAGAGCACAAAAAATACCCCGCTCCTGGGCAATCAATGTTCTTTCCAACATTTCGACGCCTTTGAAAATCCATCAAAACATCTAGAGGCATCATTGCTATCTCCTTGTACCATGGCAAGTTTAATGAGTTCCTGTAATTGGTTTTGAACTTGCCCTTCTGAAACTCCCATACAATCACATCATTTAAAGCATTCCTCTTCAACTTCAAGTATGACCCTTGCCACTCGTATTCGTAACTTGCAGATGCTTAGGTGAAGATATGTTGTGCTCTGCCCAATAGTAGGCCACGAAAAATGGGACAGGCATAGAAATGTACGATCCTTTGCCATCTTGAAACACATAATCTGCCTAGGAGGATCAAGACTATGGTTAATTATAAATGAATGGAAGACACCCTCATGTGCTTCCAGCTTTGCGTGGAGCTCTAGGTGTCGAATAAGATCTCGATAACCACCCATTTGGAGGGCAAAGGCCCTTGGGTGTAATTCCCTTGTTTGGCTACCATATCTCCTCAACATTGCATTTGTATAACCAAGACTCCTTAATATTCCTACCTTCCGTTGAAATCATCAACATCAAATTCAAAGCTTCTCTGATAATTCTTGCCAACAATACCCATCGTTGTCGTTGTCACCATCCTCTCAGTGATGGAGATGTAGGCGGCAAAAAGAAGCCCTTAAAGAAAAAACGTTTTGAGTGCACCTTATCTCACAGTCAAATGTCAGACGAAATAATGGATGCTCAGCTCTGCACCTTACACTTTATTCTTTGAAGCAACGAGCTGAAGTAGAAGCTCTGCTAATTGTTCGCAGTACCCAATTAGTAGCACTTAGATCTTCTCTCTTGAAGATCGACTCTACCAGATTGAATATGCCATGGAGGCTATTGGAAATACCGGAGTAGCAGTTGGAATTTTGGCAAAGGACGGGGTTATACTGGCTGAGGAGAAACAAGTTACTTACAAGCTTCTACAGATCTCCAATCCATAGAGAAAATGTATAAGGTCGACAATCACATTGCTCATGTGGTCACTAGAATCATGGCAGAGATCTACCCATGCTCACTGCACCCTTGCGCAAAGGAAAATAGTCTCATGCATGAAAATGTCGATCCACACACGAGTAATCCTCACTCAAACTCCACAGAATTAACTTGTGGTCACCCACACATGGTACCATGTGATGGAGAGTGAAACAGGCACGCAGTGTAGAATGGAGGAGAGTGAAATGTAAATTCGGTGGGGAACCTAGATTAGGGTTTCTTTCAATGTCTAAACTCCTAAAGGCAAAGCGGGAGAAGACAGGTAATGCGCAGGTTTAAAATTACAGGCCTGGTAACATGTAGAGCTAACAGAGGTTTGACTGATAGTAGGTCTGTAGAAGTCATGATGCAGTAAAGAATCTCTGACAAATTTGTAGTAGGCAGACACTATGCTGTGTGGGAGCGCCCCCCACCCCCTTGCTACCGCTTTTAAAGCTTGCTCCCAGTTTTGGGATCACACTCCCAAGGCGCTCTCAACCTTTCCTATACCAAAAGCTCCTATACTAGGTTGATCATTTGATGACAATGTTATGGTACCTCCCTTCTTTGCCAAGCTCCTACAAATTTTTTTTTGGTTGATCATTTGATGATAATATTATAAGCTATAACTACTAGATGATTGATGTTATATGGTTTAATCCATACTAGGTTGATCATTTGATGACAATGTTATGGTACCTCCCTTCTTTGCCAAGCTCCTACAAAAGTTTTTATGGTTGATCATTTGATGATAATATTATAAGTTATAACTACTAGATGATTGATGTTATATGGTTTAATCCATGTATTCTATAGCTAATTCAATATCCTAAGTGTTTTTTAGATATGCATCCATCAAAATATATTAAAATATATACTATAAAAACGCTCCCGAAAGGCTCCCAAAACAGGAGCTTTTGAAAATTTCGCTTTATGCTCTGCTCCCTGTTGCTGCCTTTCACACACCTAGGTCACATGGCAGAAATCTTCAAGCCACTCGATGTGTCCTTGGGGGCAAGTCTCGAGTCAAGGCTGTCACCTTGTTCTTGACTCCTCCGTTTAGGCTGAACTCCTAACGGAGCCAAGGGGGGTAGACCCTATTAAGTTACTAAGGATGATTTCTTAGTGTGATGATGTTAAACTGAATCAGTTACTTAGGAGTTTGAATATTTTAACTATAGACAATTAAAGATGACGAGATACGAAAAGATGAACACACGAAAGCATAATACTGAGACACAATATACATATAAAGCAAGAAATTAACCAGTGCCTTAGAATGGAGTCAAAAATATAATCAATATGCTTGCATGTGCTTGGAGTGAATGTTTTGCGATTGCATCTTGGTATGTTTTAAGTTAAATGTGAAGTATGAGTTGATTAAATTAGGCAAAGGGGGGACTCCAGATATACCCGAGAGTACTTGGAGCATGTCCAAAACTAAACCTTCACGGCTACCCACAAGGAATATGTGGGATGAAATGGAGTCTCTGGGGCTATTCTTCGTAACGCACCCGTTAGGGTGTGACAGAGATCGGCGCCCCGAGGTCACTTTTCAGAAGTTCCCGCTTCCTTTGGGTATTTTGCCACCGTAGAGGTTTGATCTAGGTGTTGGATTTTCACCTGATGGTTTGTCAATTGGGAGAGTGAGTCCTAATTATGCTAGTCACCCAAGTGCTTTTGATAAAGCTTGACTGATCGGACGAACCGCAGCCAAGTGTAGAGCATACACACTGGAGTCTTGTAAATTTTAATAAGTTTTAAACTGGATGTTCTTGTTTAAAAGAAAAAGCCTCCAAGAACCTCTTTCGATCCAAGTGGATCTCAATCGGGGAATCGAGGAGGGGTTAATTTTATAATTGCTGATAAACAAATGATAGAAAAAAGCAAACAGATACACAATCCTAGTTTCTTAATTAATCCTACCACGAATCTCTTTCCCCTTTCGGGTTAATCGGGAAATCGTGGGGTAAGTATTACGATTACTTTGAAATGTAAGATATGGAGTATGGAATTAATAATGAAATATATTATACTACCCTGCAGATTAGATCAATACTAGTTTGAAAAGAAATGAGCAAAAATAACAAAAAGGACACCGACGGGAATCCCCCCAGGGGTGATGGGGAATGGGCTCGAAAGAGCCTATTCGAAGAATAATTTTATTAACAGCGGTTACAATATCAGAGAACTGATATATCAGAAAATTCTTGGTCCTTATACAGGCTGAAACCAATATCTTACAATTATACAAAATTTTAAAGAATTTTGTGAAAAAAGGGAGACCCCTGGGGGAATTTGAACGCTCCCAAAGCCACTTCGGACAGCAGCTTCCTTTCTTTTCTGTTAGACTTGCTAAAAGACAGGGAGCATGTTAGAATAACAAATGCCCAAAAGCACTTTAAGAGTACCTTTGGATCAGCCAACCTTATCTCACAAAAAATGAAGTTAAAACTAGCTAAACAGGCAGCAAATGAACCAAGGAAAGCAAGCTTTCCTTGGGATCTTGGCTTGCTGTTTGTGCAGCCAACAAAAATGCACTGATATTGCAGAATATTGAATTTTATAACAGCGAAAGGAAATCTAATGCATGCGATCTACAAGTTTCCTTTAAATTTTCATGCAAAAAGGACGATTTCCCTACAGCTAGATCTAGGATGCTTATGAAACTTTTTCAAGTGCAAGATCTAGGATATGAGCTATGAAATATCAGATCTATGTATATTTTACTTTGATGAAACAGATCCAAATGAAATCACAGCTATGAACTGAAAAAGTAACCGGGTAAAGTGTTGATTTTGAGGGAGGAGGAAGAGGAGAAAAGTGCTGTTTCCTTGAAGATCCACAGTGGAGCTTTCAGGTGGAATGTTGAGGGACTATGCCTTTTGGAAGGTTTTGAAGAGAATGAAGAAACAAACTAGATCAACATCCTCTCTAAAGTATGAACCTGCAACTCAGCTGAAATCAAAGAACTTGCCAAGAAACTTGTGAGATCCGATTAGTACATACAAAGAGATTCAAGATAACATGCATATAAGCTTATAGGACATGCTAAATCTAGATCTCTAAACATGCATCAAAGGAGAGTGACAGTCAATAAACTTATTGAACAACACCTTTCCTATCAAGATTGTAATAAGCTAATTACCAATCTTAACCACAGATCTACAAGAAATTAGCAAAAAATGACCACAGATACAGGTTACCTCAGTAAAACAATGGCAATAATCATCCACACATGTAATGGCACCACACCGTATTGCCTCCAAAGCTTTTCTTTATTTCAAATGAAGAATTACAACAATACAATAGCAGCAGCACTTCAATCCCAGTTCTAACTAGCTTGGAAGAGGAGGCTGTGCCTGGATATATACAAAAACTAGGAGATCCAACCCAGGGGGGGCACAAATCTCAAGGAGATAGCCCAAATATTCTGATGGAGAGTCCATCAATGCCTGATCTGTGTCTAACTGAGCCAGATCTGAGTCTCACTGAGTGCAATTGTCAATCGGAGAGCTGATCTGACTGACACCTCAACCTGTTGACTGAAGCATCCACCAAAACTCATCCAGATGAGCCAAAACGTTTTGAGGAGAGAGGGAGGGCGAAATTCCTCATAAAGGATGCTGAAGATCAACTTTGGATCTGATTTGATCACCTCCTTCAGTCAAGGATTTGTCT
>LPNX010063184.1:580383-596036 GCA_001517045.1 Pseudotsuga menziesii | reverse complement strand
TTCCCAGAAGTACTTCCACAGGTCTTCTGAAGTCCGAACAAGTTATCCTTGTCCGATTCACCAGGCTCACTTGATAAAAAACCACTAAGTACAACTTAGGTGGTAATACTCCCGCTCCCAATAGCATAGGGCAGACATACAAAGGGATTTTGCAAGTCCGACAAAACCAGGGAATACAAAAGTACAGACCATCAGAGGCGACGTATAGATCTGGTAATAGTCAATGATGTGGGATCCTGTATGGTGGGGGAAGGTGGTTTTCACCCAGCCCACCAGGGATCAAATCCCATCGAGACATGGCCCGCTGTGATAAGGCTCGAAGGGTAGACGCCCCCTGGGATAGACTACCGCCCCTGGACGGGATTGGAGTCCGGGACGCCTCGGCCCTTGCTGAGTCACAAGTTTCTGGTATATCTGGCTTGCGGGCTGTTGGATATACCTGGGGTTTATAGTGGCAGTCGGCGGCTTGAACCTGGGCCTTGCCCAGGTAATCCCGACGAGTTACCGATTTCCCTAACCTAAAAAAATAGTGCACAGTGTGCAGGATAGCAGGTAGGAGTTAGGCTGACAGGATTCACCCAAAAATGCCCATATGAATTAGGGTTTGCATGTCTGGAAAACCTGACCGGAGAAGCAGCTGTCAGGTCTGGACGAGGGCAAGACACTGAGGATATGAAAGCTTTGATCACAGGCCGGAGGCTCAAAACGACTATGATACCACTGTTAGGTGCCCTTTAGGGAAGATAAGAAATTACACACAAAATACAGAAAAGATAGGCGTTTGGCACAAATTCTCATCAACCAAATGTACAATATATACCTGAGAATGACCCTTGGGTTCAACTTCCCAAGTGCTCTCTTGGACTCCTGAGTGACTCTTCCTATTCACCTATGACTTTTGGTCTTCTTCTTACGTCAACAGGGAGATGACAAAATAATAATCCTAATACCAAGGGTTATGTTCCCAATAACATGCATGCATGTGCCTGCTAGTTAAAGATTCAGTTTGGTTTTATATTTTAGTAAATTCCATTTTTGAGCTTGACTTGGGATAAAACAAAGTCTGTTTGTGTTCGTCACATGTGGACCTCTTTTTTAAACCCTAGCACACCCTTCCCAGATCTATAAGAGAGAGGGTAGAGGTATGGATTAATTTATCAACTCTAGCAGCTAGCAATTTAGGGGTATTTTCCTGTAGCAGTTTCTTTTTTAATGTTCAGAATCAATAAAAGCAGTAGCAGGTGTTTGATAGCGGCGTAACTGTATCATTGTATGTACTCATAGATCATAGCATAATTTACATATTGATATTTTGAGTACTGTTTATTTCAGACTGTTTAGTTTCCTATAGAAATAGTTTATAGTGTTGTTGGCCACTTTTCCTAACTCGCGCGACCCAGGTTCTGTGCAGCTCATCAACCCAACAAACACCCGAGATACCGGCTCGACAGAGCAAGCCCTGTTGGCAACCTCTCCGAAGCAGGTGCAGTCTCACTCGAGATATCTCTTCGATGGGTAACCGTCGGAACCATGTTTCCGTGATTGTCGAGGGATTATAGTCCTTTGGCGCGTGGCCAAGGAGCTCGACCAAGTCGCGAGGATGGAGTCATTTTCGTCGAACTGTAGCGCATGCCGCGCATATATTTTACTAACTACTAACGTCGCGACACAGATTCAGCCTTAGTACTTTAAGCATAGCGAGATATAAAAGCAGCTAACAGACAGGCGCAACATACAGACGCGTGACAACGCTTGCGCTGTAGACATAAACTAATACTCAGAAGCAACACGTAATAACCTATTCATGCGTTCGGGTTCTTTTTGACAGTGCGACATTCATTCGATCATGACAAGACTTGCATCATAAGCACAAACAAACATAAACATAAACAACCATACACATTCGATCATCAACACACAGGGGAGTTCATGTGGAAACCCATCTGGGAAAAACCACAAGGGGCTCTTCATCTGGCATGAGAAATATATGGCGCCTTTAGCCTACATCTAACTGCAGACTATCCTAGATCTAGCTTTCAGCTTAGATTCTTTCTTGCTCTCATGCTCTCAGTCTTATTTCTCGTAATCTACTGCTACCCTCTACTGATCCGCACACGGCTTGGATTGACCTCTCTAGCATCTGCACCTCTCTAGCAGAGCTTCTCTTCTACTACACTAACTTTGACTGCATCTTGCAAACTTCCGTCTACTCTACCACTCTGGTCTCTGAGCTTCACTCTGCTCGCTTCGAGATCTCCCCTTTGTTAACCCTTAAAAAGCAACTAAGACTAGAAAAACCCAACATAACGCAATAATCTTCATAGAAGTAACTACAACCAACCATTACCCAACGATGACCAACAAAAAAGCAACCTTCACCAACCCTCTAACTATTGAGTCCCTCCTATTTATATTATTTTACATGACCACGCAGGGTCGACTGCATATAGGCAGTCTATTAACTGTCACCATCAGCTGCCCCTCAGGCTACAATTGTGGTGATCACGACTTGACACGAGGCACTAACGGCCTTACTTACAGTGTGCTTTCACTTGTGTGGCATTTGCCGACTTGAGCCGACTTCAACACCCACGATCGCCCTGTCGCTTTCGGCCGTTATTCTGCACTTGTGCTACTGTTTTACCCTGCAGCATCTTTCTTCAGTGAAGTTTCCCGCTTCTGCGCAGGTGACATCTTTTGCGCCTACTTTTTCTTTTGTGCAGCTTTCCTCGTATGCACAGGTTTCCTTGGTTGTGCTTGCGCTGCGTACTGACTCTTGCGCTTATTTCTTGCGTGCTTTCCCCAGGCCCAACAAGTGTAGAATCTCTATACCGTGTGTTTGAAAATTCTACAGATTCCTCTATAACCCTCAGCATTGCATCTTCCAATATATGATTGAACCCAAAGAAAATTTCAACTATCTATCCATTGTGGCTAGGCCTTTTATCCTTTTGGAAGCTGAGGACAGATTACAGTTCTTCCTTCAAGACCTCTTCCAACAAGGAAATGTTATCCTCGTCTTCTACAAACCTGGGAATGTATGATATCATTTTGATCACTTCGTCTATAGTAGCCACTTCCATCTGCTTTGAAACATGGTTTAAAGTGATCCAATTCAGCATTTTCTATCTCGTCAAGGATAGTAGCTAGAGACTCATCTGCCTTTCAACCTTCCACCCAGTATTTGTGTTTCCTTGGTGGTTAGCGAACTAGTTAATTTTTTCAAGTTTTCATCCCCCTTTTCAAGCCAAAGGGCACAAATCTTAAGCCTCTAGGTTTCTTCCTTTTCTGTTAACTTCATTCTTAACTGCCCAATAGATTTGACTTCATATTTGGTTTCCTTATTTTGAAGGGATTGGGGGCATTTTACCACCTGAGGCTAGTTCAAGCAGTATAAGAAATTAGTGCAAGCCTCCGCTAGAGATTACACACTGCCTCTGCCTGAGAGAATCTGAAATCAAAGCCTCAAATGCCAATAATCTGTCCTTGCCCGTTCTTTTATTTTTCCAAGTAGGTTTGATTTTGATAGGCTTGATATCATCAACCCAACATCATCCAGTTTCCCTTATCCCAGAAAGCGGGCTTATCATTATATATGACCCATAAACATTGACCAATTTAACTTCCATCCCCAAATCCTAGGAGTATGACGCAACTGCCAAACCTGATACAAAAGACCAACAGTGAGAGTAAGCTAAAGATCTACATTTCCAACCAGTAATGAGACCCCAAGACTTATCTCAAGCATCAATATATTTAAAGTCCCATCCCCCAAACTTTATACTCAGCTCACAAACAGTTTTTAATCATCGTACATAGTTTCTTGCAGAAGCATAATATCAAACTTACGCACATAAATAGCCCTTTTTAAAGCCTTCTTTTTTGAGGGGTTTGCTAAACCCCGACAATTAAAAGACACACAGATCACGAGGAACCCTTTGTAGGGGCGTTGTCTGCTCTAAGAATCCCTTCCATAGTCAACTGTTTTTCAGACATGACCTTGTTCATATATATTTTTGAGCCAAAGAAATGTAAGACTTCCTACCTCTTCCAAAAGTCTTAGTCACCATTCCACTGTTCAGACGTATCACCCTTTCAATTCCCCTCTCAAAACCCCCTCCTCCTGGCTTCCTAGGTCTGAGGTTATGCTTGACATTACCTTCCCAACCCACAGAAAATAACAGACCCCCCTCCTTATCCCATAAGAATAATTATTTAGAACAGAGAGACAATCATCAGAGTGAGCTTCATTGCTGGAGCCAGAGAGATCACCAAAAGGAATACAAAATCCATCCACAGAATTGGAGAGATGGTTTAAAAATTCCCCCCTTTCTCTATCATTGGAGGATCCAAATTTAACAGAGGACCACAACGCAAATAAAACACTGTTCTTCAGATGGGGGGGTATATTTGAGGGATTTTCTGCTTTTGAATCCTTACCTGAATCCTCAAGAGTTGGTTCTTGCAATGTCAAACGATCCACACCAGCAATTGGAAGATGAGATGGAGCCACCTCATCGGAACACAAGTCATGTGGCATCAATAATGAAGAAGGCTCTGATTCTTTTTCACCCTTAGACTTAGACACGTTCAAATTCGAAAGAGGAGCCCCGTCCTGGCTTAATCAGAACATCATATCCATGTTCATTGCCCCTGGCAATATCTCCACTTGAAACCCTGACCTCCAAAGAATTGTGAACCCACTCTTTTCTTCGAAATTGAAGATTACATGGCATTGAGAATGTGTGAAAGGCATGTCATAGTAGTCAAGCATTTGTTCAACTACCCTATTCCCCACTTTCATCACTAGAGTATAGACTCAACCAGCCGATCCCTCAAAATGACACCTACCGGAATCTGGGCAATTGCAAGCAAGTCCATCTCCTTGAAGAACATTGCCATGACTCATCATAGAAAGTCCCATTGACATTTACGAGGGCTTTAGGAACATCATAATACCAGAAATGAACAAATAGCCCTAGTAGTTTTTCCCAAGCTGGGGTAATGTCCCCTTTTTCTGTCCAAGCATCAAAGAATGGTGTCCATCTCTTTAGTGAAAGAGGAGCTAACCCCCATTTTGAAGAGCTACCCATCACAGGCTCTGCATACTGTGTTAACTTCAATTTACTCTCGAAGAGTTTTATCGACCATTTTTCTTCTATGGAACTGACCTACTACAACATGGTCAACGTTATTAACTGCACCATTCAGTTTTACCTTCTCCCTTAGCACTGGTTCAACTGGCTCTGACCATCTTTTAACAGATCGTCATCGCTTTCTTAAACTACCACTCCTTCCTAACTCCGCTGGCTCCTGACACATCTTCTAAGACAATTGCAAGTGCAACACCTCACTACCAGCTTTCTAGCATACACTGCTCACAGACTCCAAATCCAACGCAGCCCCTATCAAAACATTTGCATTACGTGGATCCACCATCATTGTCTCATCAGAAAGACACTCAACAACAAACAATGGAAACAAAGTTAATCTGGGATCAACACCCGAAAGGGAAAGCTTACCATAAACACAGCAATGGTTGCCACCTTTCATTCCACTGAGATCTGGACCAGTAGTTGTAAATGCAACTTTGTTGCCACTGCCACCTGTCGAATCAAATCTTTGAAACCCTGACTAGCAGTGCCGTCTGTTGTCCTTGCCCTTGACAAAATGTTAGGATGGTTGTTATTACCCTGGTCCTTTGCAGATGTGAATCTGGAGTCCTTGCCCTTGCCAAAATGTTAGGATGGTTGTTATTACCCTGGTCCTTTGCAGATGTGAGATTTTTAGCCACCTTTTCTAAAGTGGCTAAAGTTTCTGCTACCAACTGTTTGGACCACAAGGGTGAGTCAACAGTAGATCCAAATAGAACCCAAGTGTGAGTCCGTAACAGAACCAAATATTTGATTTACTTGAAGCTCCTTTGACATACGGAGAAGTCAACATGGACTATCTTTTGTATGGATCAGCAGTAAAGTGAAGCAGCTCCTCCTTCATACTGGCATACTGCTACACGATTCTTGAGAAACCCTACCTTCAATACCCTAGTTCTTCTCATCTCCATCTACCTACTCGTTGCCATGTTTTGCTTTTCTTGATTTAAGAAAAAAGTCTTTTACACCCAGTTTCTTAGCTTGAAATCCCTTTTCTGTAGGCTTTATTTTTTCATTAGTGCTGGGCAATCACCATATTTTCAGTTGAATCTACTCTTGATGATGTTTTCCATTTACACCACGTATTAATTACATTACTCATGTTTGCAGATGTCATGGTCCTCTTAGCATCCTCCCCCAAGGATATACAAAGGCAATTCAATGCCGTCACTAGTTTATGTCACTATATACAGATAATGGTGAGCTTTAGTGAAGCTAAGGTTATGATCTTTAATGCCTCCAAGAGTATTGTTTCAGATTTTTATTTATTCCTCAAAGTAGGGAGGTCTGTCTAGCATAGCTTTGCTGAAAAATGCTCATATAACCCTAGGCGGAAGAGATTTGTTACATGTATAATGCCAATAAACCAAAATGAAAGAAAACTAACCCCCACTCTCGAGTCTCTAGTATTCAAAAAAGTGTTGATCATAACATAAAAAAATAAACTAGCATAGATCCATCTTAAACCAAGATCTTCATGTCACGAGAGGCTTGCTCATTGTGGTTCTTTCTTATCCAACTTGGTGCTGAAAAGTTTCTGATTTAAGATGGATATATGCTAGAGGATGTCCTTGAGGTGTAAACCATAGGGGATTGATTAAAGGCAATAGGGGCCACTTACTAGAGAGTCCAAACTACCTTCAGCTCATCCAGCTATAAGCTCTCCAAATTCAGGATAGACCTGGTAATGTGAAATATTTTGAGCAGCAAAGGTGAAAAAGATTCATAGGCAAGCAACTTTGAGTAAGGTATTGTTTATAAATTGAAAACCTTGCAGCTTTGTTTGGATATAATTATAGCAAATATTCTTGCTTCTTCCCCATTGATTAACAACCTGTATTCTGAATAGTGATTAAATGCTCTTGGCCACTGGAACATGATTCGAGCTTGCAGAAATTGTGATAGATAGTGGAACTGAGTTGGAAGCTACAGATCAAATTATTGACATAGTCAGTAATGTTTGAAGAGATAAACCCCAACATTGCCTCTTCGTAGAAACGTTTTTCAAGCAGTTCTGTGCAAGAGCAAATATGCACGTAGGCCTTGTTAGAAAAACAAAGATACATGAGATATAAGGAGAAATATATCATTTAAATAGCGCAGCAACCTAACTTGGATTGACTATGGGAAAACGTTCCATGGTTAAGCATACTCTAGCCAAGGGACTCTTGGGATGGGTGACTTTCTCTGGAAGCCTTCATTATCAGGTGCAAGTACAGGGGGTGATGATTGATGTGGTCCATTTCATTTTGATAGTTTCAATCCCACTTCTTCCCCTTTGTGACATCACCAAATGCAATTAGTGATAAGTGGACTATTCAAGCTCATGAGAAATTGGTCATTATCACTAATGCTCAAGGCAGATAAATCATGCATGGTTGACTTAATACACTATGCAGTTAATCTTGAAGGAGTCTTGGATACTATACAAGTACATCCTTTTATTTGTGACTTAGTTGCACTACCTAATCATCTGAACTGCCCATGCTAACACATTATTAACTTTATTGAATGTTATTATCAAAACATCTCCACTTAAACATGAAATACTACTTTTTATTTACCTCCAATTACAAATTTCATATCAACATTTCTAGAACAACCTGTCTCGACTCTCAACCACTAATATTTGATGACAGAATTTGAATAACATTTTTGTTTGGTCTTCAACAATGCTCCTAGTTCTGGGACTTGTCACTTTACTTGGTGCTAATGATAAGAATAAGCCTCTTTTTGAAGGAGACATCTATCCAATTACCTTAGACAGTCACTTGATTGCCATATCCTTCTTTCCTTGAATGTAGAATCTGATTGGACACCCCAAGCTAATAAATCAACTGAGAATCCTTCCTCGGCACTTTTTGTCTGGACTCTGGAGGCTGAGATGCAGAGCTGTGTGTCGATCAAGACAGGTGGTCATCTCCAAATTCATTATCATACTCTAAATAATTCCTACTGGGGTAAACATTTGTTTTACCGTCTTCACCAGTAATATATGGCCTTACATATTAACTAGTGTCAGAAACATCAAAATATTTATCTCCAAGCATTCTCAAACTTTTGATTCCTAGTGACCAAAAGTTCTATTCATTCCAACATTTGATTCCTAGTGACTAAAAGTTCTATTCATTCCAACATTTGATTCCTACAATTTTAACCACGGTCCGTCCATTCTTGCCGGTGAAGAAAATTGCATTTTCCATAATTAAACTCTCAAAACAGAAAAATACCTCCTGATCCTGTGAGATTCTCCTTGAAAAATGTCAGGTATGCAATGTACTGTGTGATTGCGGGCAGATTGTCTCTCCATACCCTAGCAGTTTTCTATATAATTGTTTCATGCTGCAAGTCTTAAACATCTGCAAATTGCAGCATATTTTCTCTACTATATATGCATATGCCTTTGCAAGTTTCGCTCATGGGGCAGGCTGGTCAGAATGTGGACAATGTCTGACACAATCTGAGATTCCGAACAACTTCACTTCTTCATACAAGTTACAGGTCTGTGTTACTATGGCTTCTTTTCTCGGAGAAACGTGTATGACTTTGTTTGTCAAAAACGTGCTCAAATTATCTGTTGGGTGTTTCAGTTGTATTTTCAGTCCTATTCAATTGAGTGTGGGAATCAGAGTTTGATAGCGGGTAATTCTATCTTTCCTTCAAAGAAACCATTGCTGGAAAGTCTTAACTGATATCTGTTTTCTTTATAGATTCTTTAAAAGACCTTTGCTGTGCATCTCCTCTGAGTATGAAAAAACCTTTGCTGGGTGTCTATCCCAATAATACTATGAATCTATTAATTTTTTTAACTTGTGGGCCCATGAATTTTGACTCTCTCTTCTTGGTTACCAACTTCATCTCTCTTCTCAGTCTTCAAAGGCACAGTTTCGGTTGCTGTAATACCTTGGTAGAGAAACAAAGATGCATGAGAGAGACAGGTGGAAATATATCATTCTTTAAAGGAGTCGTGGATACTATACGAGTACATCCCTCTTATTTTGTGACTAGAGATTCTTATCACAGGAATACTACTGATGGACGGGAACTGAAGACATGGGGTTGCTCCATAATTTCACTAATATGTGTATGAACAGTATTGGTGAGTGGACTGATTCTCTGCCATATCTAAGTCTAGCAGAGTGCTTATTGCTTTGGTGTTCTTGAAGTAGGGTATTTATATGAATGCCAAAACAGGGTCAGCCCCAATTTTCTTTTGATTTGTTGGAGTTACTGCTTCGGTTGTAGTTACAATTCGTCAGATATAAAAGATGTGTCTGGATCGAGTATGTTTGTGCGTCTGTCTGCGTCTATTTGTATGCGTTCGCGCAAGAGAGAGAGAGCACGAGAGAGAGAGAGAGAGAGAGAGAGAGAGCAAGAGAGAGAGAGATTTTCTTTCCACTATGTGTGATCTATAATTCTATCCTTTTATGGTACAATTATACAAGTAAATAGAAGAGTTTGATCAAAATGATCAATTACAAATATGACATGGAGTGCTGGAAACAGTGTTTAAGGCACATGGCAGGTTTTCTTTCCAGTACATGGCATCTATAATTTATATTCTATCCTTCAAACAAGTTTTGAAATTGTCACAGAATTGATTATTACTATATTGCGTTTGAATTATCTGTATATTTCTGAATGTGTTGTGGTACCAACTATTTTCAGAGATGATCTCAATATAGTTTAATCAAGACTGCAACACCAATCATCCAAGCTCAGAGTAGAATGGCCTTATTGATATTTGAACAAACAGTCCAGGTAGAGATTATGGGGTCTTGTAGGTGTGCCCAGTCATTGCAACTGTCACAAAGGTCTATCCTTCATAATGTACATGAAGCCGAGTTTTTCTATCAGTGGGAGGTGTAGTAAGGCTTCTCTAAAGGTTTAGCAAGGAGCTTAGAGACTCAGAGGACAACGACAATATCAAGATAAGTGCTCCTTCCTCATGTTATTTATCTAGAGAGCATTTAGTTATATGGTTTATACCATTTGATCTTAATTTAATCTGAACATTATATGCATATGCTTTGGCTGACTAATGCAATAATTTATTTTATTTGATTTCCGTTCTAGAGAGGCGTATATTTTCAGTTAAAATTCTAGAACAGGGTAACACAATGAATCCATCATGCCTAATGAAATCACTCATGAAAATGAAGGAATGGTAGTGTGTGTATGTGTGGCATCACTGTGCAGTGAATCTTTTGCAAATAACCTCTCTCAGGTATGGTAAGATGGTCATCAGTCGCACCCCAGAAGGAAACAAAGCATACATGCTGTGGCACAGACAAATGCTAGACAAAACTAACTGTTTTCATGGTTGGATGCATCTATGATTCTGTTAGATCAGTGTTGGAATGGTAAAGGGGCAAGGGATGGGTTAAAGATATGGACGTCCTCAGTCATTAATTGAGCAGAACATTTTCCCAGGGATTATGACGAACCAGACAATATTGTGAACATATGTTGAGATCCATGACTGAAAGGCCATTGCCACTCATCACTTATTACACTGAGAGTAGCGAGGTGCTCTACAATCCAGTATGGGGTAGATGTTGTCACGCAATGTGTGTAACGCTGATATGGCAATTATAAATCTCGGTGCTTTACAACCCAGTATGGGATAGATGTTGACATGTAATGTGGGTAATCCCTGGGATGGGTTAAAGATATGGACGTCCTCAGTCATTAATTGAGCAGAACATTTTCCCAGGGATTATGACGAACCAGACAATATTGTGAACACATGTTGAGATCCATGACTGAAAGGCCATTGCCACTCATCACTTATTACACTGAGAGTAGCAAGGTGCTCTACAATCCAGTATGGGGTAGATGTTGTCACGCAATGTGTGTAACGCTGATATGGCAACTATAACTCTCGGTGCTTTACAACCCAGTATGGGATAGATGTTGACATGTAATGTGGGTAATGTTGATGTGACAACTAGATCCCACATCACAAAAGAATAACATGTCGGCTCATAAATAAAAAAAATTAAAACCAACATAAGTTCATCTTAATCCCAGATCTATCAAACACAAAGGGATCCAATTTGTTGAGGTGTAAATTTTTATCTTAAATTCTTTTGCACCAAAAAATATTTTACACAAGAAATTGGATTCCTCTCTGTGCTTGATAAATCCTGGTTTAAGATGGATCTATGCTAGATGTTGGTTACTGCGCAGGTATCCTTTCTTTCAATATTGTTTCATATGACTTTGTTCTTCCAATAAAAAAATTAAAACCAACATAGATTCATCTTATCAAACACAAAGGGATCCAATTTGTTGAGGTGTAAATTTTTATTTTAAATTCTTTTGCACCAAAAAATATTTTACACCTCAAGAAATTGGATTCCTCTCTGTGCTTGATAAATCCTGGTTTAAGATGGATCTATGCTAGATGTTGGTTACTGCGCAGGTAACCTTTCTTCCAATATTGTTTCATATGACTTTCTTCAACACCTATTACCTTCATAATTTATTATTGTGCTGTGGATCTTTATTCAGAGATTGCCTCATATGGCATGAAGCAACTTGAAACACAATTTAAATTACTTTTGGAAAATGATTATAATTTTTCGAAGTTCAAGAAAATCAGAAATAAATAAGACATTGCCTTTTTGAAGGAGGAGAACTAAATTACAATAATGATTTAGGCTAAAGTGAAAAAAATCATTTTAATAGAAGTAGGTTGAAATATATATGTTTAATCAACAATAAAAAGAGATTGACCTTACTACAGCAGTTCCTGAAATTAGATATCATAAGGAAAAATACTAGAGAAAGAGGGATCAAATGACTAATTTTAATATATGTATATTTTTTAATGTAAAGTTTTTGTAGAAATATAGTGAAATAAGGCAAATTTATTCGAAAAAGTGGGATACTTTGTAGTATGTACTACCCATCCCACTATGGCCATATGGAGGATGATTGATGTCTTTCGGATCAACTATGGTGTTTTAGGGTTTTCGTGGGATTCCTTAAAAATCTCCACTGTGTAAGGTTTACTTTTTTGAAAAGGGTTTCGTGGTATTCCCTAAATCTCCATTTTGTACTTAAAGGTCGATTTGATTGATCTACTTTACCAGACAAATCTCCGCAACTTGTAGCACTTCTCCGACTTTTGGTGCGGTTTGACCCACATTGCAGATAATCTACGGAAAAGCAGAGTCAACTAAGTCATATCAAGGGAAGAGATACATGACAATATCATGAGGCAAGATGCTTGGCTTCCCTCTTGGTGAAGAGAGAAATCATATAAATGGGAGGTTCAACCTTCATTCGAGGCATGGGTCATTTGTTCGATTTTTATCATTTAAGCTAGCATTATCTTAGGATCTTTAACTAAGAGAATAACAAGCACAACAATCAAACATAAGAGACAATGAACACAAAGTTTTTCCTCGAGGAAACCATAAAGGAGAAAACCCCGCAACTTCCTCAGAGATAGAATCAACACCAAAAGCAAAACCCCAAAAACAGTAAGATGATCTCTCGACAGCAGTAGTCTCTCTCTCTCTTGTCCCAACAACTTCTTCTCTCTCAGTTATGCGCTACAACTGAGTGTGAGTGAATGTATATTAAATAGAGAAGCTCCCTTTCTATTTATACTAATTCCCGACTTGACAATAACTCACTAGGGCCGACTTCTCTAGGAGAGTCTAATAACCCTAGGGCCCCACAACTGCGGGGACTTTAACCCTTGATCAATAGGAGGGTTACCCACAATGACTTTACATGACTTGTTTACATTATTGAATCTCCCGATAGGAACATCGGGGCATGACATGACTCAAGTACATTACAGACACTTCCCGGAATAAACATCGGGGTACAATACATAAGATTTACAAGTGAATACATTCCCCTTGGAGGGAACCTCGATCTGGAGAACACCAAGTTTCTCCCTGAAGCATTCAAACTTCACTCTGGCCAATGGCTTAGTCAACACATCAACTATCTGTTCGTCCGTCGCAACATACTAGAGCTTCACTGCTCCTCTCTGCACCGTATTCCTGATATAGTGATATTTGATCTCGATATGCTTTGACTTGTCATGGAACACTGGGTTCTCAGACAACTTCACACAACTCTGGTTGTCGCAATATATACAAGTAGCATCCAACTGGAGATCAAATAAATCAGACAGTAGCTTCCTCAGCCATACTGCCTCGCAACTAGCCGAACAAGCTGCAACATACTCTGCTTCGGCTGTACTCAGTGCCACACAGGATTGCTTCCTGCTAAACCAGGAGATCACACCTGATCCCATACTGAAGCAACATCCTGAAGTGCTCTTTCTATCACTGGCATTGCCTGCCCAATCTGAATCAACATAACCTTGCAGGTTAATCTTCTGATTCGCCTCATACTTTAGCCCATAATCAACTGTACCCTTCAGGTACCTCAGAATATGTTTTGCAGCAATCAAGTGAACATGTCTTGAATCTGTCAGGAATTGGGTCAAGGTGTTCACAGCAAAGCAAATATCTGGTCTCGTATTCGTTAGGTACATCAATGACCCAATCATTTGACGATACATCGTGGCATCAACCGCTTCTGATGAAGCATCACTCAATAGCTTCAGGTTCGATGCCATAGGTGTGGTCATGGCTTTGCAATCCATCATCCCAAATCTCTTCAGGATCTCTACCGCATACTTCCCTTGTCCCAGGGAAATTCCATCTGCATTCTGCCACACCTCCATGCCTAGAAAATAGTGCATCATACCCAAGTCCTTCATTTCGAACTCGACAACAAGATTCCTCTTCGTATCAGTAATCAACCCATCCATACCTATTACAAATAGATCATCTACATACAGTAGGAGTATCGCTGGGTTACCATCTTCAACCTTGTAGCAAAGGTTGGAATCCGCTTTACTCTTGGTAAAGTCCAAACTGGATAGGAAGGTATCAATTATGCCGTACCATGTCTTGGGTGCCTGTTTCAAACCGTATAGGGCTTTCTTTAGTTTACACACATGAGTCTCCCTGTCATGTGTCTCAAAACCGAGTGGCTGCTCCACATACACTTCCTCTTCCACTACACCATTCAAGAAAGCAATCTTGACATCCATCTGGTGTATCTTCCATTTCATTACTGTAGCCAGAGCAAGTACTGATCTGATGGAAGTGTATTTGGCTACAGGTGCAAAAGTTTCTTCATAATCTATTCCTTCTTTCTGGGAGAAGCCACGAGCCACAAATCTTGCTTTATATTTTTTTTATGCTGCCATCTGTAGCATGCTTGATCTTGTAGATCCATTTGGAAGTTACAACAGACTTCTTTTCTGGTCTTGGAATAACATCCTAAACATCATTCTTCATGATTGATTGATACTCTTCGATCATAGCATCCTTCCATTCTTTTCTTTCTGCTGCTTCTGTTCGGGTACACATGATACGCCCAAAAGATCGAACACCTTCAGCAACCGCTTCACACAAATAGATCACAGAACAACACACCGATGTTTGTCACGTGGTTAAAACCCTCGAGAGGGAAACAGTCCACGGCCCCAGCCAAATAGCTACTCGGAGCAATTTATTATGCAAAAGAAAGAAAGTTACATGAGCTTCTTATAATCGATCAACTAGCCAAGGACCCTCTATTCCCTTTAAATATAGATCATAGACCAATCGAGTGTTAAGCCACGGATCAATGATAGGTATGATCTAAGAGAAGTTGAACCGTCGGATCACTCTATGTCTAGAACATATCGTGACCGTCGGATTAGAATATTTACAAATGCATTCTAATGCATACTAAAGAAACACACTTTTACCTAACGGATATATTACACAAGTTGATCTTAACTAACTCCTAGGTGTCTAAATATCCTAACACCCCCCATTAAGAACAACTTGGGATAGGATTGAAGGATTTACAAAAGTGACACTATTAGGAGAAGGAAGGAGGCATTAGAGCCTATCCCCCCTTAAGGACACATTCTTGAACTCCTAACATAGACCGAAGTTTAGAAAACTTCGCTTCTGTAAGAGACTTGGTGAAGATGTCTGCAACTTGATCATCTGTAGGGCAATAGAGTACTTCAATAACACGATCATGAACGAGATTTCTGATGAAGTGCATGTGTAGCTCAATGTGTTTGCTGCGCTGATGTAGAACTGGATCTTTGGCAAGCTTGATGGCACTTTGATTGTCGCACCAAAGTGGAGTAGGCTGTTGCTGCTCGAATCCAAACTCTGAAAAGATCTGTCGAAGCCATAAAGCTTCCTGACTGGCTTTAACTGCGGCTCGATATTCTGCTTCTGCTGAAGAAAGAGCAATAGCTTGTTGTTTTTTACACGCTCAAGTGACAGGTCCAGATCCCAGACTGAAAACATAACCTGCAGTAGACTTTTGATCATCAGGATCGCCGACCCCAATCTGAATCAGTGAAACCAACCAACAAAGGTTCCCCCCCTGTACTGTAATGAATACCAAACTAAATTGTACCTTGAATATATTGAAGTATTTTTTTGTTGC
>LPNX010063184.1:479749-574684 GCA_001517045.1 Pseudotsuga menziesii | reverse complement strand
AATTCCTTGAACTTGCTGAATACTTCATCTTTGTTCTTTAAGAAGTATATCCATGTCTTCCTAGAAAAATCATCAATAAAAGAAACATAGTATACATACTCGCTTAATGAACTGGATGACATCGGACCGCATACATCGGAGTGAATGATTTCCAAGACTCCTTTTGCTTTGCTCTTGCTACTTGGAAATGTCTTCTGTGTGTTCTTTCCCTTCGCACATCCTTTGCAGACACCGTCATGTTTTGTTTGAATTTCTGGAAGTCCTTCAACAACTTTGCTTGCAAGTAGTAGTGCCTTGTAGTGCACATGTGCAAGCCTTCTATGCCAAAGTTCATTTGGCTCTATTGATTCATGGACCAAAGCTTGTTCTGGTTGGCCCTTCAATTTGTATAGACCTCCTTCTTGTTCCCTAATCACTACTGCATCATCAATAGTCTTTCGCTTTGGCCACATGAGAACTTGGCCATCTACAAATGCAACCCTCATGCCTTTTGCATCTAATGCAGATATGGAGAGGAGGTTCTTCTTTAGTCCTGGTACAAACAGTACATCTTTCATCTTTATAGACTTTCTAGAATCTAGCTTATAGGAGGATTCCCCACTACCTTTTATTGGATATTGGTAGTCATCTCCAAGTTTCACCTTGTGGGGTTATTCATGTTTTGATAGTTTCACAAAGGATTCTTTGAATCCTGTCATATGTTTGGAAGCCCCACTGTCTATAAGCCAATCATTGCTTCCATGTGTGATGTTTCCCGTGAGAGTGGAAATCAAAACACATTCTTCATCACTTGAAGAATCATCACTGTTTTCTCTGATTCTCTTCTTGGAAGGCTCATCATCTTCTGCAGCATGAGCATGATGTCTTTTCTTGTTTCCTTTCTTCTTGAGAGATCTATCTTTGTATCTAGGACAATCTCTTGCAAAGTGTCCTCTTTCATCACATGTATAGCAAATGAACTTAGACATATCTTTAGACTTTCTAAAGTTACTCTTCTGGTGAGAGTGCTTACCTCTGTGATGGTTTGTTCTAGTTTTCTTGGATTGTACTGTGAGAGCTGGTTTTCTTGGATTGTATTGTGAGAGCTTGATCTTCACTTCCCATCTTTTCTTCTCGTGCTAATATTCGAGTTTCTTCTTGAGAGCATTCCTCCCATAGTCTGCTAAACTTGACTAGCTTCTTTCTGGCACAGATCCCTTGAATGAAAGAGTCCCAAGCCCTAGGGAGACCATTCAAGGTGGTCATCACAATTTCTCCATTCTCTACTTCTTCATCTACCGCTTCCAGTCGTTCCTTGATCTGAGAGACCCTTGTAAAGTAAGATTGGATAGTCTCCGCATTCTGGATCTTTACATTCTTCAATTGGTTTCTCAGAGTCATCTTCCGGTTTATGTTCTTTCCTTCAAATAGTTTGGTCAGGGCATCAAACATAGCTTTAGGTGTCTTTAGGGAGGACACCTATGGTATGAGGTGATCCTTGATTGAATCAACAATAATTCTTTTAGCCATGACCAATTTCTTCTTGTGTAAAGCCTTAGCCTCATCTCCCTCTAGAACTAGAACCTCCTCATTGATGTAGGAGTCCAACTCATTTTCTTCCAGGACCAGGGAGATCCTATAATTCCAGGCTCGGAAGTTATCAACTCCCTCAAGCTTTTCATCAAGCTTGGTATGGTGAGACATCTTAACTGAGAACTTCAAATGGAAATACAAAAGATTTAGATCTTACCAGGTTAAGATGTCGGATTTGGATTTGGAGCTGAATTTCTGCAGAGCTGGTTTAGGAGCAGATTAGGATTTGACTTTCCCGGAGTTCTGTCCAACCAAAAAATTTGATCTTGATCTCTAAACTTCGATTTTGGGGAGGAGATCAATCCAGGCCTGGGCTCACTAAAAAATTCCACTTCTGTGGGAAGCCCTAATTTTCGGCAGTAGTGTCGGGTCAAAAACTGAAAATGATCAGAATCAGATTCTGCTTCGACAGAAAGATGCACCCTAGAGAGGAGAGTCAATCCAACCTTCTTTTGCTGAAAATCTGTGGAGAGAGATCCAAAAAGTAGGAAGCCCTAGTTTCCGCAGCTGCACAGTGTCTTCTTCTTAGGTTAGCATTATCTTAGGATCTTTAACTGAGAGAATAACAAAAACAACAATTAAACATAAGAGATAATGAACACAGTTTTTCCTCGGGGAAACCATAAAGGAGAAAACCCCGCAACTTCCTCAGAGATAGAATCAACACCAAAAGCAAAACCCCAAAAACAGTGAGATGATCTCCCGACAGCAATAGTCTCTCTCTCTCTTGTCCCAACAACTTCTTCTCTCTTAGTTATGCATTACAACTGAGTGTCAGGGAATGTATATTAAATAGAGAAGCTCCCTCTCTATTTATACTAATTCCCGACTTGACAATAACTCACTAGGGCCGACTTCTCTAGGAAAGTCTAATAACCCTAGGGCCCCACAACTGCGGGGACTTTGACCCTTGATCAATAGGAGGGTTACCCACAATGACTTTACATGACTTGTTTACATTATTGAATCTCCCGATAGGAACATCGGGGCATGAAATGACTCAAGTACATTACAGACACTTCCCGGAATAAACATCGGGGTACAATACATAAGATTTACAAGTGAATACATTCCGAAGTTACAAATACATCAACATCATTAGTGAGTTGAGCTCTGCAAGTAGTTCTCAAGCTCTCGTCTAGGTTCGAGTCTTCTGAGCTCCCTTCTGTCTGAGCTCCATGTCATTCTCTGTAGGAATGTGTCTTTGGTTCTAGTTTGCATATGTTGGGTATCCCAAGAGCCTTGGAGTAAGCTTTAGCCTTGCTGATGTTTGAAACATAAATAGTCCCAACACATTGTGCAAAGGAGGAGCCAAAGTCTTTGAAAACTTTGTAAGCTTTATGACTCCGCAACTGTGCAATCAACCATTCAACTTTTTCATATTAATACAGAGGTACTGTTTTTGTCATATTTCTTTCTTATTCGAGGTTCTTTGTAGGTTCACTTAGGACCTTGGATTGCGTAAGGGGTGCATTTAGTTGGTTTTAGGCAGGTGGCCATTTCGAGCAGTGAAGCACGACTCGTGCCTTACTCACGAGTGGCGCCGAGTCGACCATTGAAACGGGTACTCGCCACTCGCTGGAAACTCGCCGGAATCGCGAGAACTCGTAGGAACTCGCGCGGACTTGAGCCCATGAGTGGAAAAAAAACTCGCGATTTTTTGAGTTGTAGATATTGTTTTTTGGAGGGAAAAGGTAGCTCACGGCGCTATAAACTGAGCACGCATGTCATTTCATTCATTCATCCATTTACGTTTTTGTTTTCTAAGTGTGGAGTGTGGAGTCTCATTTACGTTTTTGTTTTCGAAGTGTGGAGTGCCTTCGCTGGAGTGGAGTCTCATAATTCATTTGTGGGTGGAGTGTAAAGTTCACGTGGAAGCACTGCTGAAGGAAGGCGGACTCACAGAGTGTGGAGTCGGTTTCCAACTTTCCATCAAGCATCGACCATCTACCAGGTTTCAAATTCGGTTTTTGTTTCCAATTTTATTTTGGTTTTCATTTTTTTATTTTAGTTTATTTTTTAATATTTTTTTTTATATAAGTTTAAGTATTTTATAAGTTTCTTGTATAAATGTTTTTATAAGAATAATGTTTTTATAATGTTTTATTTATAAATTTAATGTTAATAATAATAATTTAGAGGAAGGTGGTTTGACATTTAATCACCTCCACGACTCAATCCATTGGCCTACTAATCTCTAAGAAACTAATAAAAGAGTTCTTGTCAATTTATTTTAAGCAAGCAAGTCTACTTACAAGGAGTGGATAAGGAGTGGATATTGGTGATTGCTTTTTCAATTTTTCATACCGACCTGGTTATAATAGGTTCTTCATTTTTTAAGGAAAAAAAGTTAAAAAGTATACTTACATGGTATATGTAAAATAGTGCACGGACTGTTCATTTGTTCATTTTTAAAATAAATAGGTATAAAAACATGTTCTTATTCAATACAATTTTTGCATTGACATTATGATGTAAATGGCACGTGTATGAGAGTCTACTTCTCAATCATACAAGCAAATACTTTTTTTGTTCTATTAAATTTTCTTGATATGATGCAAAGTTTGATCGATTAATTTTAAATTTACTCACTATGCTCCTTTTATAATGCAAAAGAGAAGTGACAACTTACTAAAGGATCCATACAACTCTGACAGCCCAACCTAAACAAAATGAAGAAATCTTATTTTGAAAAATGGATTTTGATTCCCTTAAAATAATGAAGAAAGCTTATGGTTTTCATGATTTTGGATGGAGGTGATGTTTGACTAAATGATGTTTCCTTGGGTAATCATATTTTAGGCAGAGACTTGCTGGCTTTTTTTTTCAGCAGAAACAACTTAAACTTAAACTTATATAAATGTTTTTATTTATTGTTTATATGCCTTGTGGCTGAGTATCTCAACCACACAGGCCTATGGGATGAGATACTCAGCCACACAAGTACAAGAAAAATAATTTAATAATAAATTATAATATATATTATAAACATTAAATTTAAAAAATGCAATGTTTTATTGTTTACAAATACAAACAATTAATTTTTTTATTGTTACATTTTGTATTGTTTACAAAGTTCAAACAATCAAATTGATTTGTTTAGTAATTGTTTATTAATGTAGAACATTTAATGTTTTTGCAATTCAGATTTCATGGCACCTAAAGCCAAGGCTAGAAGGCCTCTTGATTCACCGTCGTAATATTGTGTGGGTGAATCCCGATGATGACCGCAGGGTCATTTGCAATTTTTGCTCAACTCATATGTCTGGGGGCATAAATAGGTTGAAATGCCATCTTGCAAGAATTGCTTGCAAAGATGTCGTGGTTTGTGACAAATGCCATTAGAGAACAGAGTGAAAAGAGTGCAAGATACAAGTTTGAAACATGCATGATAGGTAGAGATTCAATGGGATCACTAAAACCAAGTAAAGAAAAGTCCTCCACATCAACTGTTGCAGCAAAGAGAAGTATAGCTTCTTCGTTCTTCCTTCCTCGTACAACTCCAGGATCTCAACCTTCCTTGGAGAGCTTCAATGAAAAGAAGAGAAAGGAGATTGATATGGCAGTGAGAAGGTTTTGGTACCATAACAACCTTTGATTTAACTATGCAAAGTTATACTTTTATCAGCCCATGGTTGATGCCATTGCAGCTGCTGGCCATGGATACAAAGCCCCCTCTTATAAGCTTGATGGGGAGCTTGAGTGTGTTAAGGAACAATTGGAGACCATTAAAAAGTCATGGAAGTTTACAGGTTGCACAATTTTGTGATGGGTGGGTAGATCAAAGGGGTAGAACAATCATTAATTTTGTTATAGCTTTCCCTAAAAGAACCATGTTCCTAAAATCTATTAATGCATCCTTGCATGTAAAGGATGCACATCTCATTTTTTCATTGATAGCTGATGTTGTGGAAGAAGTTGGGGTGGCAAATGATGTCCAGGTAGTCACGGACAACGCTGCAAATTATGTGGCATCCAGAATGTTGCTTTCTGTAAAATACCCCACCATGTTTTGGACTCCATGTGCTTCCCATTGCATAGACTTGATGGTGGAGGACATCGGGAAGATGGAATGGCTGCAAGCTGTTGTGCAAGAGTGGAAACAAATAACCATGCTTGGGTCTTGAACTTATGAGGGAATACACACAGGGTGAACTCAGTTGCCTTGTTGTCACACGGTTTGCCACAACCTTTGTTTCTCTCCAAAGACTTTTGAATGAGTACCAAGCTTTGAGACATGTTTTGTAGCTAGGAATGGATATATTCGAAAGATAGCACAAAACTAGTTGCAGTTGCTGTGAAGCTGTCTCTCTTAGGAAATGGTTTGTGGGAGAAAGTCATTGAAATTGTCAGATTCACTAAGCCACTTGTAAAAGTCTTAAGGATCATTGATGGAGAGAAACCTACAATGGGATACATCTATGAGGGCATGGATAGGGCCAAAGAGGCCATCAAGACTTTCTATAAGGGGGATTCATCAAAATATCTCCCTATATGGCAGATTATTGATTCTAGGTGGGACAGGCAGCTATATTCACCATTTTGCATGCAGCGGGAGCATATCTCAATCCGAGCTTTAGTCTATAATCTAGAGTCTAGCATTCAAACTGATCATGAGGTGATGAGAGGTGTCATGATATGCATTGAGAAGATGTTCTCGGATCCAGAAATTCAGGACAAAATCAACTTGCAACGTGATATGTACAAAGAGGCATCTGGCATATTTGGATTCAGCTCAACCCAATGACTCAAAGACAAGAAAGTGGCATGTAAGATTCAATTTGTAAAAACTAAATTGTTATAACTTAGCTTATAAATTTGCTAGTTATCTTTTTCAATTTCGGCATTGCAAAACTTGTAATTTTTTATGTTTTTAATTTTTGTAGCCAATCGGTGGATAGATTGTGGCTCTGAGGCACCACAATTACAAGAATTTGCTATCAAATTTCTAAGTCAACCCTGCAGCGCTTCAGGTTATGAGCGCAATTGGTCGGTATTTGAGCACATCCACAGTGAAAAGCGGAACAGGTTGGAGCATGAGAGGTTGGAGAAGTTGGTTTTCATCTACTACAATCTTCGAATGCTCACAAAACAAATGCAGCTGAAGGACCTAGATCCAATTTTATTGGATGATATTGATTTAGAGTCTGAGTGGGTTGTGAAGGAGGAGTTCCCTGATGATTTGAGTTGGCTTGATGAAGAGACTTGGGATTCCTCTAGTTTGCCATATTCTCAAATGGAAACTCCAAATACGCCTGTTTCACAGTTGCTTCAATCTGCCGATGTTGGCACTAGCTCCTTGAGGGCATATTTTAGGCATACTAGTAGTTAGGCATGAGACTCGAGTACATCGATACATTGTCTATTTTTGTTTTCTATTTTTGTTATGAGACTGAATTTTGAACTTGCTGCCATTTCTGATATTTAAATCATTATGGTATATTGTTTATGGTATATGGTAAATGGTTTATGGATTAGGGTTTATGGTTTATGATTCATGAATCTATGATCACTATTTAAATTTTTGCATACAAATTTTGATTGTGTTTATGAGATAATGTTATGAATTATTGCATAGATTGTAGTTTATAACTTGTATGGATTGGAAATGCATTTAACCTCTATTTTGTGTCCAAATTGTGCCCTATTTTATTTAATTTCCTAGTTGTTGAGGCTTGCCGAGTCTGTCCTTAGTCTTTTTCGAGTTTTTTCCGAGTCGACGAGTCATATGCCAGTCGAGTCTTTGTCAAATCCATCATGCTTTGATAGCAAAAACAGATTGGGTATTCCCAGCCAAGGAAAGATTCCCTATGAACATGAACAGACCACCAGCTCCAGATCTGTATGGAAAGGGGAAGCTTCATGACGTCCCCCAATATGGAGATGATTACTACCCAGAGTGGAACATAGACAACATGACTGTTGGACAAATCAGGCATATCATTGATAAGATGCATGTTTACTATAGGATTATATGCATGAAAGGCAAAGAAGAAGTTGAATCTTGTAAATGCATAATCCAATGTTTTAGAGGCACTCTGGCCAAAATGGCAGGAAGTAGAATCATCCCCTGCACTAATTGAAAAAATGGAAAATGAAGTGTTGAAAGATGAAAAGGGAGACATCATTTTCCATGATAATGGAAATCCTATAAGCAACATGATAGGAGCCATAACTACTATGATATTAGAGCATTGGTGCAAGAATGAAAAAGAGATAACTGAAAAGCATGTCCAGATATTAATGAACTTCAAATGCAAGTCAATGGCAGATTATGACGACTTCCACAGAGAGTGGATGCAAAGAATCTATGAGGTTGCTGACAGTAAAAATCTGTTATGGAAACATGTTTATTTGGCTGTACTCCCCAACAAGTACATTGATTACTTCAAAGCCCAAGAAATATTCAAGTAGCCTTATGAACTATACACTTGGGGAGAAATATACTCAATAATTACCACTGCACTAGTTGGTCTGTGCACTGGAAACAAGGTCCATAAGTCTATACAGAAGATGTCAAGACTCCCAGATAGAAAATCGATTTGTGAAAAATATGGATTGGATTTAGATGAACCTGTTAAGAAACAAAAAAAGGAAAAAAGAATTCTGGAAGATATTAGAGAATACAAAAGATTGGGAAGGTTCCCTCCAAAAAGAACTTTCAGAAGAAGAGATTCTAGAAGAACAGGTTACAGAAGGGTGGACAAGTCACAGAAGAAGAAAGCCAAGTACCGAAACACCCCACATACACATTATTATAGTCCTAAAGACATACGACTGAAGACCTTCAAAGCACAGGAAAAAAAAGAGCTTGTATGTTGGCTGTGTGGACAGCATGGACATCTGGCTAACAAATGCCCACAAGGAGAAGCTTCGAAGAAAAAAAAAGGAGCCGCCTCATAGAACAAGGCCAAGCAACATATATAAAGCTCAAGTAAAAGAAGAGTGGCCCCGGGAATTCCTATTCATTGCAATAGGTGTGGCTCAGATGTGCATGTTACAGATGCTTGTCCTCATACTCCTTTCATTAAAAGAGAAGAAGTCCACTTGGTCCAAGAACCAATTGAAACAAGCCCATAAACTTCTGAGTTCGAATATGATACATAAGATCTTCCTGAATTAGAGGAAGAAGCTATTTTAGTAACTCAGACCTGTGCCTGTGAAAACCCAAAGAATTGCGACTGCTTGAATAACACAAAAGATAGCTTAGAACTTGAAATGACAGATTCTGAAGAACCGGTCTCAAGGATGAAAGTTTGCATGGCTCACAGTAATATTTGAGGCGAGGATGCAAATGTGCTGGCACAAACTCAAGTATTGCCAGAAGGTGAGATGAAAATCTCTCTGATGGATTCTTTCTTGAAGACTATGATGAAGCAACAAAATCCTGCTATGGTATCTTATTCAGGTAAAAATCCTCTCTTTATTGATGCTTCATTTGACAAGAATACTAGATCATTTATCAAACATAACAGAAATGAAAAGCTACAACCTTTGACAATAAATGATACGGGGAAAGAAATGAATACATTAAAAAGAGAAATCTCAGAACTCAGAGAGAAAGTGTAGAAGCTAGAAACAAACACAAAGACAATAAATGAAGAAAGGGCCTACAAAGTACACCTATGGGCAATGCATGAAATAGAAGAATTGAAGAGCAACTGAATCTACAACGTCCTCCTATAGAATGAGTTTCTGAACAAGAAAACATAATTCTCAGTGTATTCAACACTGAACCAAGCAGAGGTATGGATGACATGAGAATTCTGGTAATCAAACATCAAAGGCACATAATAGAAATTGATATCAAAATTCAAGATGAAAAATTTAGATTAAAGGCTGTTATAGATTCAGGAGCAGATTTAAATATGCTTCATAAAGATTTTATTCCTACGAAATTCTGGAGAAAATCCTCGTACTTTGCAACAGGCCCAAGAAACAATTTTGTAGAAATGCACTATGAGATTCTTAGGGCCACTATCTGTTTTGAGCAACACTGCATAGACATGAGGTTCCTGCTTGCAGATCTCGGTGTAGCATGCATATTGGGGACACAATTCCTTGCTGCTGTCGAATCACATGGGTCACAGAGACTTCCAGATGGAAAAGGGTTCTTCATAACTATTCCTAGCATCAAAACCAGGAATGGAAATACTAGAATCACCAGTAAACACAAAGTGGTTCTTTTTGCCTCCACTCCTAAGCTGTCAACAATGGTCTATCTTGCCCTGAATATCCACCAAAAAGAAGAAAAAATCAAAGAGATTAAGAATCAGAAGGCTGCAAAGAGGATTGAAGAGGAGCTCAAAGAACCGACATGGCAGAAAAGAATTCAAGAAATCAAGGAGCATTTTGAAGAACAAGTTTGCTCAGAAAATCCTACACAATCCTGGGAAAAGGTCCAATACTCAGTAGAATTTACATATAAGGAAAAGGGTATACAGGAAAACCCTGCAAAAATAATGCTATACCCATGAACGCTGAGTATCAGAAGCTATGTCAGGAAGAAATACAAGGGTTGCTGAAGAAAGGTTTGATCAGACATTCCAAAAGCCCTTGGAACTGCTATGCTATGTATGTAAATAAGCACTCTGAAATGATCAGAGGTACCTAGGTTAGTTGTGAATTATAAACCTTTAAACGATGCCCTAACTGATGATACATATCCAATCCCAAATAAATCTAGTCTTGTAAATAGGATTGTTGGTGCTAAAGTGTTTTCTAAGTTTGATTTGAAGTCAAGATTCTGGCAAGTTGCAGTGAAGGATGCTGACAAATTCAAGACCACTTTTAGTGTAGCACCTGGGCACTATGAGTGGAATGTGATGCTGTTTGGTTTGAAGAATGCACCCTCCAAATTCCAGAGGGTCATGGACAACAGCTTCAAGCCATAGTTTGACTGGCTTATTGTATATATTGATGATATTCTAGTCTTTTCAGATTCTGTAGAGCAGCACCTGAAACATTTGAAGACCTTCCTAAGAGTAGTTAGAGATGCAGGATTAGTCCTGTCAAGAAAGAAATTGGAAATCTTCAAAACTACTATTAAGTTCCTCGACCATATAATCTCAAACATAACTCTGGTTCTCCAACAACATGCAGTGGAGTTTGCAGACAAGTTTCCAAACATGATTTTGGACATATATCAGCTCCAAAGATTTTTAGGTAGTCTCAGTTATGTTAGCCATTTTTACAAAGACTGTGCTAAAGATAGAAAAGTGCTAAATGGCCAGCACAAAAAGGAACCTATGCCATGGGGTCCTGAACATACCTAGGCCGTGAAGAAAATAAACGAAAAGGTCAAAACTCTGCCTATACTGCATGTTGCAAATGACAAGCTTCCCAAAATAGTAGAGTCTGATGCAAGCAAGGAAGGATGGAGGTCAGTACCAAAACAAAGGAGGATGCAAGGAAAGAAGGCTTATGATCAAAACTCTGCTTATACTGCATGTTGCAAATGACAAGCTTCCCAAAATAGTAGAGTCTGATGCAAGCAAGGAAGGATGGGGGTCAGTACCAAAACAAAGGAGGATGCAAGGAAAGAAGGCTTATGAAGAAGCTTTGCAATTTTCTTCAGGGATATGACAAGATGCAAAGAAGAATTATGCAACCTTGGATAAAGAAATTAAAGCTGCACTTAACGCCATACATAAATTTGATCTGTATCTAGTAAATAAAAGGTTCACCCTTAGGACAGATGCAACCACAATGAATAGAGTTTTGAACAAAGAAATTGTAAACTAGTTCTATTAGTAGGTAATAAATAAAGAAAAACTAAATAAAGATTTAAAGAATTTAGTTTTTGAAAGCTAATTATTAGTAACATCTTATTTCTTCAAATTTAAATGTTTATTTTCTTCAAATTAAGACAAATTAAAATATTTATTTACAAGGTTACATTTGTTTGCACTAAATAAACAATGAATGGCCTATTAAGCTTGTTTTCAAGAATATTGTGAATCTTCATGACACTACCAAGTGATATCAAAACTAATCAATCACGACTTTGAGGAGTGATACATCAAATACTGGCTGTTACTATACTGTTAACCGTCCTAGATAGGGCAATATATACAAACAAAAACAATATATCCACTATCTGTTTCTGTTTTGGCAGCATGCCCGAATGCAGACAAAACTTTTTATAATCCGCATAATATCAAGAACCCTTTAGAACCTGTCTGGATGGGCTGAATGAACTAAAACTGAAGAAACCATTATGCATTATGAGCATATATTTGTATCAGAAAAATGCATCCCAGACTATCGAACGTGTAATAGAAAACCTTGAGAGTTTTGGATGAGGTCTTCTAATGATGTATTTAGCTTGCACACATAAATATTGGACCTTAATGATGATGAAAACCTTATATTTCCCGGCACTAACATGAGATACCAAGGACACAAAAGACTATGGTGGGACTTCCTAAAGAAAGATAACACCAATCATACATATTATGCAACGATCAAGTTTGGCCTGCAAAGGACAAATATCTTTGAAGATCCTCCTTTGTATGGACCTGATTGGATAAAAGATTGGTGGCAGAAATTTGGGGTCAATCTGATGGCACTAGAGCCAGGTGTCATAAAAAACTTAAAAGATGATGTAAATGAACCTCTACAGACTGTTAAAGACATACATCAGACTCACATTACAAATCAACAAATCATCGAATATTAGATTCAAAATAAAGAACAATGGCTCATGAAGACAAAAATTCAAGTTCACAAGGATAACAATAGGTGAGTTGTACTCAAATTTATGTACACAAAAGTATGGTTCACACTGTGATTTCAGTGAACTTTACGGTCATCCCTATTCAGATGATCGATAAATTATCTTCAGAATTTTTTTCGGCTATGCAATTGGGCCTGTCATCTCAAAATAATGTTTAGGTGTCATTCAGGGGTTAGTATAATCTTTTCCGACTATGAGAGTGGGTTTGTCCTCTCAAGCGAGTACTTCAACTGTCAGTTGGAATAGCCGACAAGTCTCTTTAAGGATGTTTCCTTCTATCCGATCCAGATCACTTCTCCGCCAATTGATGTGGTTTGACCCATGTCGGATAAAAGAATCCACGACAAAGAGATTTGGCATATCCATCTTCGGGAATCCAAAGTAGTGATATGTTAGTGGTTTTCCTTTTATTGATTCCCTAGGTCTCCTTCGGTTCCTCCCTAAGCCATTACATGAGGCTAAAAATAAGAAATGGGACTGCATTAGAGGGCATTCACATCTAGAGTCGAGAGTGAGAGTCTTAGCTAGAGTAGAGTCTGTAAGAGTCTTGTGAGAGTTAGTTTGAATCGAAGGAAGCTATTATGCTCTGCAACTTGCCCACTTGGGTATAAGATTGTATCAGAACGTAGACTTCAAGTTCAACATTTGTAGATCCGTGTATGCTCGGCAATTTGCCCACTTGGGTATAAATTGCATTAGAAAGGAAATACGTATATTAAAGCCTGTAAATACCATTCTAGTTCATATATGTTGGGTGTCCCAGGAGCCTGAAACTAGACTCCGGCCTCGGTGATGTTCGGAATCTAAACGACCCCAATACATTGTATGAAGGAACTGGTTCTATTATGTAATATCCAAAGAGTCTGTAGTTTCTACAATTCTTGATAAACAAAGAATTTTCTTCCTGAGAAGCTATGTATAATGATCGGTGAAATCATATTGTTCATATCTCTTGTATTTTTCCTTATAGTAACCAGAGAGATCACTTCTGAAACTCTAAATCTGTAAATCTAGTGTTGATAAGTAGTACCCTCAACAGAGTCCTACAGTAATTGCCAAAGGAAACAAGTGGTTGGGAGTAGTGCCAGTTTGAAGCTCGGTGAAGGCGAGAGGTCGTGGATAGAGCTGTTGTGGGTGGGAAGGACCAATTTGTGTTTGTGTGGCGACATAAATTTGACATTGGACGAGTACGTAATGATAATTTTATAAAGTTTCATAGTGATCAGTATTTTGGAAAACATTAAATTGCCTTTGCCCTCATTTGGTATAAGAGCTAGTTATTGAATATTGCATATAATGGCATTAAATTTGATTTCAAGATCATTTTCTTCGGTAGATAGAAGAAGAATTGCAAAAGTTGGTAATTGCAGTTTAAAATCAGAAATGGTCGATGATGGACCTTTTACTAGCATTGAGTGGAATCCACCTAAGTTGAGAAGTTCAGAAATTTATAAGAAAGACATAACCTTTTTGTTTAAACAAAAGGATCTATTCAATGAAGTTGAAATGAAGATCGAAATATCTGGAGCCACCACTCATATTGTAGCTATAAATATGTTTAACCCTTCGGATCTTGCAAAGTTTGTTGAATATGTTAGAAGTCTTAAATATAGCTATATTCGCTTTGGAAGAATACAAATTGGCTTAACACCTTTGTTCCGTAGAGGAATGAACACTCCATGTATAGTAGAGTTGTTTGATAACCGACATCTTTCATATAATCAAGCAAGAATAGGGACAATCACATGTAACTTGCAATCAGGTACCAATATGGTATTCTTATCCTTGATTGCCCTTTAGGATAGGAAGATCCACATCTTAAGGATGCTTGGAAGATGCTTGTGGGGGTTCAAGGTTTGCAAATGGTAGATGAATTAGAATTCCTTTCTGTAATCATTCAGATCACCTTCATGCTCTCAAGCACAACCTATCCAAAACTAAAGGAACTAATTCTAGTCAGTAATATCCAAAGAGTTTGTAGTTTATACAAAGATTTTGCTTCTTGAGAAGCTATGTATAGTGATCAGTGAAATCATATTGCTCATATCGCTTGTATTTTTCCTTATAGTAACCAGAGATATCACTTATGAAACTTTGAATTTGTAAGTCTGCTGTTAGATAACTAGCACCCTCAGTCAAGTCTTAGAGTAATTGCCAAAGGAAACAAGTGGTTGGGAGAAGCGCGAGCTTGGAGCTCAATGAAGGCGAGAGGTCGTGGATAGAGCTGTTGTGGGCTTGAAGGAACAGTTTATGTTTGCGTGGCGACAAAAAAATGACATTGGACGTGTACGTATGACAATTTTATAAAGTTTCATAGTGATCTGTAATTTGGCAAGCATTAAATTGCCTTTGTCCTCATTTGGTATTAGAGTCAGTTATCAAATATTGCATATAATGGCATTAAATTTGATTTCAAGATCATTTTCTTCAGTAGATAGAACAAGAATTGCAGAAGTTCGTAATCGCAATTTAGAATCAGAAATGGTTGATGATGAACCTTCTACTAGTACTGAGTGGAATCCATGCAAGTTGAGAAGTTCGGAAATTTATAAGAAAGACAACCTTTTTATTTAAACACAAGGCTCTATTCAAAGAAATTGAAATGAAGATCAAAATATTTGGAGCCACCACTTAGATTGTAGCTATAAATATGTTAACCCCTTCTGATCTTGCAAAGTTTGCTGAATATGTTAGAAGTCTTAAATATAGCTATATTCACTTCAGAGGGATAAGAATTGGCCTAGCACCTCTGTTCCACGGAGGGATAAACACTCCATGTATAGTAGAGTTGTTTGATACCAGACATATTTCATATAATTAGGAAAGAATAGGGACAATCACGGGTGACTTGCAATTAAGAACCCAATATGGTACTCTCATCCTTGATTTTCCTTTAGGATTGGCAGATCCGCATCTTAAGGATGCTTAGAAGATGCTTGTGGGGGTTCAAGGTCTGCAAATGGTAGATGAATCAGAATTCCTTTCTGTAATCATTCAGACCACCTTTATGCTCTCAAACACAACCCATCCAAAACTAAAGCAGCTTATCTTAAAAGACAACATTACGGCTGGTATCATAAATGTTGAAAGTAGTGGAGTCACTTATGAAGACATCGACCTCCTGAAAGACTAGTACTTCCAGTATTAGTCTATTGAAACTAAAAATCGAACGTCTGATCCTCTTATTAGAGTTACTACTCCAGATAGTAGAGTCCGACTAGCCTCTCAATCTCTTTCGAGGCCTACCTCTTCATGCACCCCCCCTCTGCTCTGACAATCCTCAACTGCACGTGAAAATTCCTCTGTTCCTTGTCCTTCTTGGCATTCTCTTGTACATTCTTAAAGTCTACCCAACCAACGTGCTGATTTACCCACATCTTTTGTAAATATTCATGGAAATCCTTTTGATGATTCAATTGTTCCTAAGAAACCCTCTCCTTCAACTTCTACTCAATCTCAACAAAATTCTTTTGTTCCAACTACATTCCACATAGTTAATGCCTTTTCAAACCTTCCTAAAAAAGCCATGCTTTGCAAACACCCAGAACACTGATGCAAACAATATATGCAAGGCCTCTGACGATATGAAGTTCCCACATCTCAGATGCAACCTAATTCGTTGGAAGGATTAATCTCAGAAAGTCAATGATTTCCCTGATAGTTGGAAGGATCAATCTTAGAAAGCCAATGATTTTCTAGCCTCTCAAAGACCCTCTTGGGATAAATCAGGTCTTGCGTATAACAAATCATATGTAGAAGAAGAAAGATTCAGAAACCATCTTAAACATGAGGCAAAAGAAGGCAACAGATTGAAAAGGTTGAAGCAGAAGGAAGTTCTTCCATACTCCAGACTAACCACCATTCTTCCTCTAGAAATCCATATACCTTCTCTCCAAGAAATAGAGATCCGCTTGAATAGATACGACGACTACTCTCCTTTTAATCAAAATGATGAGTTCATGAAGAGGATGATACATTGGGACTTCATTACACATGAAGACTCTAGAGAGTTTCGAGCATCATCTTATCTAGAGGAGAAAAATGAACTGGAAACAAAGTGGAAAGAGCATATGAAAACTGAAAGAATGGATCTCTTTTTATGAATGGCTCAAAAATCATAAATATGAACCATCCCCTTCAAAGTCTCAAGAACTCATTGAATCCATGAACACTCTTCAACTCAATACAGTGGAGAGTGAAGAACAACATGGGAGTTCGAGGAATCCTGTAGAAGAACATCTCCCATAAGTCCCTAAGAAAACTCAAGAATCCCACAGATGGAAACTTGCCAAAGGTGGAGATACTTTTACAGTCACCTCTTTTCCTCCTCTGAAACCCATTCTCTTAAGAAGAGAAGGAAGATCCGGTAGTAGCAACTCCCTTTATAGAAACCAAGGGAGACATACAAGAAATCCACCAACAACTAAATGTGAATAGTGCTGCTATGAAAGGTCTAGCTTTGCAGATGCATAGTGGAAAGCATATGACTGATTCCCATCTAGAGTATCTTCACAATCTGCTAAAGTTATATCATAAAGAAGCCATAGATAGTGTGTCTAAAGGAAACCAAGGACTAAAGCTAACATTAGAAGCACTAAATGAAATCAAGGTATCTATAAATGGTTAGGAAATGCCTGATACTTCTCTCAGAGATTTAGTAAACACACATGATGAATACATACAGAAAGCTCTAACACGTCCTGGTAGAAGTACAAGAGGTACACACTATCACAAGTAAGTCACACAAGAACGTACATAAAATTTGGCAAACGCAGAAACAAGGAAAATTAAATCCAACCAAGTTACCTTCGATTTCAGAAGCCCAACAAGCACCCCCCCTGCTTCTACTCCTAGAGAAGCATGCAAAAAAAAAGAATAGAAATTTTTGTTAGGTTATAAGAAAACATTCCATACAAGCCTAGAGTCATGATAGTCCAAATGAATGTCCAAAACCCCTCCATTCTAAGTGTAAATGCAACACAAGAATTCCAAATCATATGGTTATACCACCTACATTAGATCTAGATGATGGGATCAGAATATAAATTAGATGTCATGGTCAGCAGATATTTTGTAGGAATGGAATCTAAATGGCTCTAGCTCACAACAAATTGAACATATGATTGATAGAATGTACATTGCATATAGAGCTTATGTTGCTAATGGGAAATATGTAGTTGCAGCATGGAAACTGATTTTTTCTGGTTTTTCCGGTGCTTTACAAAAATGGTGGACCAAAATTGTAATTGCAGAGAAAGGGAATGAGTGGGAAACCTCAAAACTAAACCATGGGAAACCAGAAGAATATAATCTAATAGGAAATCTTATTGCATAAATCTTAAGATATTGGAGAGGTACTCCTGAGAATCACAAAGCTAAAAACACCCAAGTTTTGCTCAACATGTAGTGCTGAACATTGAAGGATTATGAGCAATTCCACAGAGATTGGGTTATTAGATGCCAGGATGTACAAGATAGTGACAAGGAAGTGTGGAAGGAGAAATACATCATTGTCATTTCAAAGAACTTCCAAAAATTCTTCACTGGCGCTCTTAGCATGGATGCCCTTGAGAAATACTCTAGGGGAGAATTCCATGACATTGTTATCAGCTGCATTGTTGATATCTGTACCAGAAGAGTTGTATCCAAAGCAAGCAAAGAATATCTTCTAGGAACAAGAGGAGTGTGCAATCAATTTGGTATGCGAGAACCTATCTATCCAAAATAATTCAAATATTAAAGGAACCTCCTTCTCAAAGAAAAAGGTTCAAGCTGCTAAAGTATTTGTTTCTTGACAAGTACAAAGATTACAAGGGAAGGAAGATAAGAAAAGGATTCAAAAGCAGGAAAAGATATGGACAATGGTGCTCCGATAAGTAGGCACCAATTAAACAATCTGTTATATGAATCATAAGGATGGACAATGGTGCTTCGATAAGTAGGCACCAATTAAACAATCATAGGCACCAATTAAACAAAGACGAATATGGAGGAAAATCCAAATGGAAATACCCTCCTAGAACAGTCTGTTATAAATGTGGAACAACATGACATTATGCAAATAAATGTCCAGTAGAAAAAGAAGGCCAGTCCTCAGGAATGAAACCTGAAGAGAAACCAACTCCTAAAGACTATATAAAAAAATACAGACGTGCTATCTATGGTAAGAAAGGCCACAAGGAAATCAATTGTCCTAAAGGTAGAGCCTTCAGAGGTGCTTACAATGTCAGTTCTTCTGAAAATGAGCTAAACTGTTTAAGCTCTTCGAGTACTGAAGGCATGTTTGAAGCAAGAGATTCTGATATCAGTATTGATTTTGAGGTGTTGCTTATGACAAGAAAATGACATACATGCCAATGTACAAATCCCAACAATTGTGAGTGTTCCCTATAAGAATAATCACTCTCATCTTCTCTCGATGAAGAAGAAGATGAGAAGTTGGCAACCTATGTGGCATGGATGGAATCCAAAAGAAAGCCTAAATTTCGTAACATGATAAGATCAGGACCTCATGCCTCAATCATGATGAAACAAATAGAAGAGATGGAAGAAGGCAATGCAAAAGAAATTATGAAAGAAACATTTGCTAATGCCTTTTTACTTAAACAAAAGGGGAAAATTAGTAATGAAGATAAAAGAGAGAAAAAGAAGCACAACAAGAGCAACAAAAGCTCGACAAAATCAAGACACAGATATCTTCTCCAAGTCTTAGTGGGATGGGACTTATTTGCTTCTGCATTGCCATCATATGAAAGGGATGCTACTCCCCTACTAGAAACATAAGCCAAAAGGCTTATCACATTATAAGAGTTGGCCAAAAAACATAATCTATTGAAGAAGGAAATCAAGGAACTAAAAGACAAGGTAGCAAAAATAGAAGTTGAAAAGGAAGAAAAGATACAAACTCCTTCATCCTTTTCCTTAGAAAGAAACTCTTCAGAAGGAGAATTAGAGTATGAAGACAAAAAGAATGAAAGCAATCCATATCAGAAGGTGACTTTTGATTACTCTGCATTTCAGGTAAATTCCATAATTCACCAAAGATACACGGTAGCCCTGACTATAAAGATTAAAGAATATTATATTATTCTCCCAGTTTTGATTGATTCATGATCATACGTAAACATGCTTAACATAGACAAGATCCCTGCAAAATATTGGACAATAACATCTTATAGGTTACATACTGTTGGGGCAGACCCTCTGGTAAACTTTGAAGTTCCTAAAGCTACTATCTACCTCAACCAATATAGATTAGATGTTAGATTCCTACTATAATGAAGTTAAACCGAGTTTGAATTTTGGGTACTCCATTTTTAAGGACAACAAAACCCCATGGAGTTTGTACATACCAAGGAAAAACAAGCTTTTACATGACCATAGATCCATTAGATACCGCGATATTTCTTCCATTGATTTCTACCTCAAGATATCTAGTATTTGGCACAATATAAGATTATATAAAGAATAAATGGTTGCCAAGGAAAATCAAATCCTGAGCATAAAAGATCAGATCAAGAATGTGAGGATTGAAGAACAACTAAAATATCCCTAAAATCTCCCAAGTGGAAAATAATAAAGGAGGAAATATAATCAAAATTCAAGAAACAAGTCTACTTTGAATCTGCTAATGCATTCTGGCACAGAAAGAAACATGTGGTCAGCCTACCATTAAAGCTAGAGTTCAATGGTATTCCTGGACAGTCAAATGCAGTACCATTGTCTAGGGAGATGCAAGCCTATTGTAAAAAGGAAATCCAGGATCTGCTAGATAAAGGCTTGATAGTATCTTCAAACAACCCTTGGAGATGTTACAGATTTTATGTAAAAAAACATTCTGAACAAGTGAGGCAAGCTCCAAGGATGGTAATAAACTATAAGCATCTTAACGATGTTTTGGATTGGAACAAGTATCCAATTCCCAACAAATTTGACCTTGTAAAAGAATTGCAGGATGCAAGGTCTTTTCCAAATTTGACCTCAAGTGTGGATTTTGGCAAATTGGTATAGCCTCAGAAGATCAGTGCAAACAACCTTTGTAGTTCCTCATGGACACTATGAAGGGACTATTATGCCTTTCGACCTCAAGAATGTTCCAGCTCAATTTTAGAAAGTGATGGAGGATATCTTCAAGCCATACATGGATTGGTTGATTGTCTATATTGATGATATCCCCATATTCTCCAAAACTTTAGAGGAGCATCAGAAGCATTTAAAGATATTCTTGAAGGCAGTTTATGATAATGGGATTGTTTTGTCTGTTAAGAAAATGAAGCTATTCCAAAACATAGTTGAATTCTTAGGACATACAATTGAAAAGGGACAAATCAAGGTCTAAGACCATGTAATTGAATTTGGAAACAAATTTCCAGACATCATCAAAGACAAAATTCAGCTGCAAAGATTCCTTGGATGTCTAAATTACCTATCCCCATGCTACAAGAATCTTGCAGCAGATAGAAAACTGCTAAACCATAGACTGTTAAAGAATCTAGGAGCATGGACACCAGAGCATACATAAGCAGTAAGAAGAATCAAGAGGAAGGTGAAAACATTGCCATTCCTACACTTTATTGATGATGATCACCCAAAGATCATAGAAAAAGACACTTTTGACATTGGTCGAGGAGGCATACTGAAACAAACAAAGAAAAAGGAAAAGAAAGCAAAAGAAGAAATTGTACAGTTTACATCAGGCACATGGAGCAAAGCTGAGCAAAATTATGCGACAATTAATAAAGAAATTTTGGTAGCCTTACGATGCATAGAAAAAAATCAAATTCATTTACTTAATCATGATTTTGTAATTAGCCCTGATTGTGCAAGTCTACCTTTTTGTATTAAATAACACTATTAAAATTGCTACTTCCAAAGGAAAATTTGCTAGATGGAAAACATTATTTTATTGTTATAGTTATACTGTATAGCATATCTCTAGGAAATCTAACTGTATCCTTGATTTCTTAACTAGAGAATACATTGTAAAGAAATATGATGTAAATAAATAATCATTAGAGCAAGCGAGCTAGTAGCAAGTGAGCCAAGAACAAGCGAGCTAACAACAAGTTAGAAAGCTAAGCAGAAGCAAGTGGGCCTATAACCCATAGGTTAACATGATAATATCAGGATGGATTGAAGGTTCCCACACTGTGTTTAACATTGATGATAATATGAGTTTCTCAGATTATTGTCTGTAATGGAAGCCTAGATGGGAATTGCGAAGCACTGAAGTACTTGATGAAAATATCCAGAATTCAAGTGCTTATCTTCACTTGGTACCATAAATGGCAAGAATACCAACTAGCAGCTGTTTAGTACTAGATAGAATCTTTGATGTATCTATGAGAAAGGATGCAAATTCCTGCGAGCTCTTGACACATCATTTTTATGATCTAAACCTCATTTGGACCGAATTTTCTTCTTTTCGGCTGAGATTACGATTAGACCACCAATATTACTGTATAAACAAAATCAAATCCCCACTTCCTGGCCTAATAATGATGAAATCCTTATATTTCCCGGCACTAAGTCGAGCTACCAAGGATACAAAAGATTATGGCGGGACTTCCCAAAGAAAGATAACATCGATCATACACATTATGCAATGATAAAGTTTGGCCTGCAGAGGACAAATATATTTGAAGATCATCCTTTGTGTGGACCAGATTGGATAAAATATTGGTGGTAGACATTCGGGGTCAATATGATGGCACTAGAGCCAAGTGTCATAAAACACTTAAAAGATGATGTAAATGAACCTCTATAGATTGTTAAAGACATACATCAAACTCACATTATAATCAACAAATCCTTGAATATTATATTCAAAATAAAGAACAATGGTTCATCAAGACAAAAATTCAATTTCACATGCATAACAATAGGAGAGTTGTACTCAGATCTATGTACACAAAAGTTTGGGACACACTATGTGATTTCCGTGAACTTTATGGCCATCGCTATTCAAATGATCTATACAATATCTTCAGAATCTTTTTCGGCTATGAGAGTGGGCTTGTCCTCTCAAAATAATGTTAAGGTGTCATTCACGTGTAAGTAGAATCTTTTCTGGCTATGAGAGTGAGCCTGTCCTCTCAATCCAGTACTTAAAGTGTCATTTGGAATGGCCAACAAGTCTCTTTAAGGACGATTCTCTCTATTTGATTTGAGGCACTTCTTCGATGATTGATGTGGTTTGACCCATGTTAGATAAAAGAATCCATAGAAAAAAGATTTGGCGTATCCATTTCCGGGAATCCAAAGTAGTGATATGATAGTGGTTTTCCTTCTACTGATTCCCTAGGTCTCCTCTATAAGAGTCTTGTGAGAGTTAGTTTGAATCGATGGACAATTCCTTCCAAATTGGTTTAAGAGCAAAAGAATATGACAATGCATACTTAAAACTATAAAGGAAAAATATTAAAGGAATTGGTTTTGAGAACTTGCTATTACCAATGGCTTTGTGGGTGACCAACCAACTTTTATATGCTTCATTTTCGTTGTTCCAAAGGGAAGCCAACTTTTCTGACTTCATCTGTGATCTTCGTAGGAGCAATAGACTTGATATTGTCTGCTCACAGGAGGAGGTAGAGCCATATGCTACTTTGTAGTAGTGCATAAATGTTCCACCACCACCTGCACTTGAGATGTCAGTGATCTCAATGTTACCTCAAGATCATACTGCTTATGTTGCTGGGGTGACCTTCATTTCCACCATGCTATAGGCCCCTAACCTCTTCTCAATTTGTCACAATTTTTGTCAAGCATATTCCCCTTTGCTTCTTTTCTTGTTGAACTTATCCTAAACTCTTGCATCTTAGACATGTCTCTACAACAACGCTTCATGATTCTTTTGATTAAGGCTAATTTGTAAAGAACACACAAGTCGCTGATACAACAATACTGTACGTAGTTTGGATGAGGGTGCATTGGAGGGTCAAGAGAATTTGCCATTGAAACCTAGAATTCCCACAAGCCATGACACCAGGTCCTCTCCCCTAACACTATAATGGCAAGTTGATCAATGGGCGATACTAGAGACCCAACTCCCAATTCCCTAGATAGTGCTCCACGTGAGAAACCGACATTTCCACTAGGGTTATTTGCTCACAACACAACCCTTGTCTAACCAGAGCTCAATGAAAAATCTACATGATGAATATTGTTTCCCGTTCATTATAAATTCCATATATAGGGTGTGGGATATAATGTCCTTGCTTCTCCCACACTTAAATCCTTACAATTGTTTTCCATGCGACTCATCATGACGCTAAATGAATGTCATAGGATTTCTTTAGATATGGTGTCGTCTCCACTCGACACTTATGTGTTTTTATCGATACAGACACCCAACATTGGCTTGGTGTTTGCATTTTTATTTTGGTTTTTATGTTGTTGTAAGAATTCTAGATGGTTGATATCTTCAATGATATCTAGAGACCTTTGGAGATCTTTGCCCATCCTTGCTCTTTGAGTGGGCTTTGTTCCATTTATATGTTTCAATACGATGATATCTTTTTTAACTTAATCATTTTGGGGGCAACCACAAGTTTGGCCACTTCTTGAAGGTGGCTTGATGTGTCCAGGGACAACTCACAACATTGAACTATACCCACTGGTAAAAAAATTAACATCTGTGGATCCAACTCCTTTGGATCACAAAATTTGAAGGGGGCCGGGTGGATTTTGATCCATTTATATTTGCATGCGTTTCATTTTAAATATAATATTTTATGTAACGACACGTTTGACCACTACCTCAAAGTGACTCAATGAACTCCCACATTACGTTTGACCACTACCTCAAAGTGACCCAATGAACTCCGACATTAAGTTTGACCACTACCTCAAAGTGACCCAATAAACTCCGACATCAACCTTTGCCTATTTGTACAAAATTTCTCACTCATCATTAAATCAAACACCTTTGATCTCCTCATCACTCGATCCAACACTTCCAACACTTTTGAACATTACGAGTCATTTTCTCAATCCATTTTTGATCTTTTGGAAACCATTTAGAAAAGTTTTTTTTCAAACTATCAAGAACTAAACTAATTTGTTGACAATTTATAACATTCAAACGATTGAATTCCTCTTCCCCTTCTTGTGGTTTGGAATCATGGGCATGTGACTTAAAAGGAGTTGTGACTCTTTGGACCTATTTTTGATTGTATACTGACTTTTTTCTTTAATCTTGATCTGACTTTGGTTATGTATAATTCCAAATTGTCTAAGTTAAAAAAAACCAATAGGTATGTGTTCTTTGCTTCAAAGATTCTATTTTATCATAAGCTGTTTTCATGGTAACGCTCAAGACTACTCTCACCGTGGTCAATCGTCAATGCAATGCGAACTTTTATTCTGAATTTTTACAACTTAGAACAGCTAATTTTTCTGTTGACCAAGTGGATTTCTGTTTGTTCGGCCTCATAGTTTTTTCGTGCCAGGCCTTTTCAGATATTTGATATCTGCTGTCAAACTGTTGTATGATGTATGCCAGAAATATTGCATTATTTAACTATTCAAAGGCATAAATTATAACTCATATAAATGCCTCCAAGTGGAGGTGTTTGCCAAGAACATGCTTCCGCCAATTTTAAGCAGAATGCCTTTTAATAAAACACGTTTGAGCAGCCGTCAGAAATTACCCCCCACTTGGATATGGAAGCCTAACAAACCAGAAGAGAAGAGCTTCTGGTTAGCTCTTCAGCCTGTCATACAACTTCCAGGTTGATATTTTTGCTATAATGCTCAACTTATGCAGTGTATAGGTTATCATGTCTCATATGCATTCTATTTGGTAGTGGGTAAAAGAAAATTAAGAAATTATAAGGAGGTCATTAATTTTGATCTGGAATATAAAAAAGTATCTATGTTTTAACAAGTTTGAAAAAGAAAATTAATATGGTCAAGATGAGAATGATTTCTAATGAGCTTCATAGTGAAAAAAGATGGATAATTCCTAAAACATTGTGGGTGGAAAAGATTTTTCATCTTTGCGAGTATGAGTGTTGATAAAAGTCACTTTATCTTAGAGTGCTCTGCCTACATCCACATTAAATTTCAATTTCATAATTTTTGTTACAATACAAATCTCCTTAACCTTCTAACATGTCAAAACTATGACGACCTAGAAATATTGTTTCTAAGTTTTTTTTTGAGCATATAAATAAAATTTTGCAACAATCCAAATAATATTTTTTTCTTAAGATCCAATATACCAAAGTTGGTTGTAGTAAACATTTTTTTTTGTAAGTTCATATCTATTTTATTAAGGAGAGATAAAAATACAGATGATAGTACAATTTAGCGTGTCCATCAAACACGAAAGCAAAACTAGAAAAAGCATAACAGCTTGCCCGGAGGTGAAAGGCATGCTGTGACTATTTGGGTTATCCTCCCGAAGATGGGGAAAACAGATCTTACAAAACATACTAACAGTTTGAGACAAAAAATCTTGACTTAACCTGAACAAAACTGCTCTAAGGAGCAATAAACCAGAAAACAACCAGGAAGAGGAAACTTGGTGCATTGAACCTGGCATTAAAGCTTTTCGAAGGGCAGTTCAGTGATTGGGCAGCAGTAACTGGTGCCCCAATGCAGGCCCTGTACTTTAGTGCTCTCGACATCTTCACCTGAACCATTGTCGCTGTTGTGTGATCCACTTCCTTTGGGGTTGTCCGAGCTTTCATTGCTGTTAGTGATAGGTTGCTTGATTGGTAATGGAGGCGTTTTCCTGGGTGGATGTTCCTTGGCAAAATTTCCTTTTTTACTGGTAAACTGGCGCTGAGGAGGTGGGGGAGAAATGGGGATGGTAGCAGGGACGTGGGGGAAGCTAGTTGCAGGGGTGGAAGTGGGGTGAGGAGGAGTAGAGGCTGGAGGAACTAGGGGGGGCGCCTGAACAGAGGAAGGAAGAAGGGAGACCAAAGTCGTCGAGGGTGGTTCGGGGTCAGGTTGAGCATGGCCAACAGATTGAGCTTCCGGAGCATGAGTAGCGGGTTGAGCTTCAGGGGCGACATGGAGATGGACTGAGCGCAAGATGAGTTTGGTGAGCAGGTTTTTGATAATCCAATAGTTTCCTTTGCGGGTTGGTGTGCGATTTGTTGTTGAGAGGGAGCGCGAAAGTTCGTCCTCTCAATCGTCTATCATTTCCCGCAGCTCATCTGGAACTTCTATATAATTAATTTATAATTAATGAAGATAGACTTACCTAAGGTTTATGATAAGTTTAATGAGATGTATATAACACACGTTCTATTGCAAATGGATGTGAAGTTATTAACTAGATCTTATGTCTCATCACCCTCGTTTGTAGTCCAAATAAATAGTTCTTCCTCGAGTATTTTTTATGCTTCAAGTGGATTTAGACAAGGTTGTCCCTTATTCCTTTTTGATTTTTTGCTCATTACAAAAATTTAAATAGGTTACTTGTACAAATAAAAAAGGAAAGAATAAAATTTTAAATAGATTAATTGTACAAATAAGAAAGAATAATTAGAAGTATTTGTGTGGTAGATGCATTGATGCTCACACATTTATGTTAGTTTTTCAACATTTAGCTAGCATATCATTAGGATCTTTGACTGAGAAAACAACAAGCACAACAATTAAACACAAGAGACAATGAACACAGTGTTTTTCCTCGGGGAAACCATAAATGGAGAAAATCTCGCAACTTCCTCTGAGATAGAATCAGCACCAAAGTGAAACCCAAAAAACAGTAAGACAATCTTCTGACAGTAGCAAGCCCTTTCCTCTAGCCCCAGTGTCCTTCTCTTCCTCAACTATGCGCTACACTTGAGTGTGTATGAGTTGTGTGCTAAATAGAGAGTCCAACTCTCTATTTCTACTAATCCCGACATGACTAAAACCCTACCAGGGCCGACCTCTATTAGGTGAGTCTAATAACCCTAGTGCCCCGAAACTGTGGGGACTTTAACCCTTTGGCAATCGGAGGGTTACCCACTATGACTTGACATGACTTGTTTACATTATTAATTCTCCTGATCGGAACATTGGGGCATGACAACATGACTCAGTTACATTATAGATACATCCTGGAATAAACATCGAGTTACAATACATAAGATACATAGATGAATACATTCTGAAGTTACAAATACATCAACACTCCCTCTTAACTAGGAAGGTATTCTTTCGTCACAATCTTCAGCACTGGTCTTCTTCTCTGGATCATCTGCATCTTCAAGTATTCTTAGTCTTCAAGTCATCTTCGTCTTCAAGTCATCTTCGTTTTCAGATCTGGATCATCACTCGATCTGGATCATCACTGGATCTAGATCATCCCTCGATCTTGATCATCTCTGCTGGATCATCAATGCTGAATCTTCACGGGTGCTATCTCATGATTCTTCTCATCATAGGAAGTTCTACAGAGCCAACCCTTTTTCATGCTGGATGTAGGCCTAGCCATCATGTAGGTCTTCGCCCAACACTTACATTTGATCATGTAGGAGCTAACCTATAATCATATCAGAAAGGCATGCCCAACACTCACATCTGACCATGTGGGAACCAATCCCACAACCATGTCAGAAAGGCCCAGCACTCACATCTGGCACATACGAGGAACCAATCCAACATGTATGTCTAGAAAGGCTTTGCACTTATATCTAGCACATACGAGGAACCAATCCAACATGTATGTCCAGAAAGGCTCTGCACTTATATCTGGCACATGCGAGGAACCAATCCAACATGCACATCCAGAAGGGCCTTGCACTTACATCTGACACATGCGAGGAACCAATCCAACATGCATGTTCAGAAGGGCGTGCACTCACATCTGACCTGGTAGGAACCAAATCCTACACCCTCACCAGAATGGCCCCCAGTCCCATACTGAGCTACCTAGTAACTGACCAGGTGCCTCCATTCCCAGAATGGCAATTGCCCTTACATCTGTCCTACTCGACAGAATGGCCAACACTCACATCTGACATGGGAGTAACTTAATCCTTTAGCCATGACAGAATGGTTCATCCCTTACATCTGACCTACTCATCAGAATGGCTCTCTCAGTCCCGGACTGAGTGTTCCTGGTAACTGACCAGGTGCCTCCATTCCTAGAATGGCAATCAACACTCATATCTGACATGGAAGGAACCAATCCTCTCACCATGATAGAATGGCTCAGCCCTTACATCTGACCATGGAAGGAACCAATCCTCTCACCATGTCAGAATGGCTATGGGACTCATCACTTTCCCTTGGAGGAAACCTCGATCTAGAGAACACCAAGCTTCTCCCTGAAGTACTCGAACTTCACCCTAGCCAATGGCTTTGTCAATACATCAGCTATCTTTTCCTCCGTCGCAACATACTAGAGCTTCACTGCTCCCCTTTGCACCATATCCCTGATATAGTGATACTTGATCTCGATATGTTTCGACTTGTCATGGAACATTGGATTCTCTGACAACTTCATGCAACTCTCGTTGTCACAATGTATACAAGTAGCATCCATCTAGAAATCAAATAAATTAGACAGTAGCTTCCGTAGCCATACTGCCTCACAACTACCTGAACAAGCTACAACATACTCTACTTCAGCTGTGCTTAGTGCCACACAAGATTGCTTCCTGCTAAACCCAAAAGATCACTCTTGATCCCATATTGAAGCAACACCCTGAAGTGCTCTTCCTATCGATGGCACTGCCTGCCCAATCTGAATCAACATAACCTTGTAGGTTAATCTTCTGATTCGCATCGTACTTGAGCCCATAATCAATTGTACCCCTCAGGTGCCTTAGAATATGCTTTGCAGCAATCAAGTGAACATTTCTCGGATCTGTCAAGAACTGGCTCAAGGTATTCACAGCAAAGCAAATGTCTGGTCTCGCGTTCGTCAGGTACATTAATGACCCAATCATCTGACGATACATCGTAGCATCAACCGATTCTAATGAAGCATCACTCAATAACTTCAAGTTCGATGCCATAGGTGTGGCCATAGCCTTGTAGTCCATCATCCCAAACCTCTTCAGGATCTCTATTGCATACTTCCCTTGTCCAAGGAAGATTCCATCTGTACTCTGCCACACCTCCATGCTTAGAAAGTAATGCATCATACCCAAGTCCTTCATTTCAAACTCGGCAGCAAGCTTTCTCTTCGCATCAGCAATCAACCCATCCATACCTGTTACAAACAGATCATCTACATACAGTAGAAGCATCATTGGGTTGCCGTCTTCAACCTTGTAGTAAAGGTTGGAATCTGCTTTACTCTTGGTAAAGCCCATACTAGATAGAAAGCTGTCAATTTTGCCATACTAGGTCCTGGGTGCCTGTTTCAAACCATACAGGGTTTTCTTCAATCTGCACACATGAGACTCTCTATCATGTGTCTCAAAACCGAGTGGCTGTTCGACATACACTTCTTCTTCTACCACACCATTCAAGAAAGCAATCTTGACATCCATTTCGTGTATCTTCCATTTCATTACTGCAACCAAAGCAAGTACTGACCTGATGGAAGTGTATCTTGCTACGGGAGCAAAGGTTTCTTCATAATCCATTCCTTCCTTATGTGAGAAGCCACGAGCCACAAACCTTGCCTTATATTTCTCTATGCTACCGTCCGCAGCATGCTTGATCTTGTAGATCCACTTGGAAGTTACAATTGACTTCCCTTTTGGTCTTGGGACAACATCCCAAACATTGTTCTTCATGATTGATTGATATTCTTCGATCATCGCATCCTTCCATTCTTTCCGCTTTGCCACCTCTTCATAACTGGAAGGTTCTTCTTTGATAAAGTCACATAGTAAGGCTACATATCCGGGGCAAGATCTGGTTCTCTTTCTTTCTTTGTGATTTTCTTCTGGAGCACCATATCTTTCCACACCTTGGATAATTTCTTGAACCCAAGCAGGTTTCCTCTTGTGAGGATTCTTCTCTTGAGGTGGATCTACAGGTCTTTGTGGTTCTTCAAATTCTCGATCTTCTTCTTGAATTTCTTCATTCATGGTTGTATCATGAATTCTAAGAGCTTCGGATTCTTCAGGTTCTTCAACAGGTCTCTTTATGGATTTGTTGTAAGCTGTGTCTTCATCAAATGTTACATCCCTGCTGATGTCGATTTTCTTGTATCCTGGGAAGTATATTCTGTAAGCCTTCGAGATTTCAGAGTATCCCACAAATATATCCTTTTTTCCTGAAGGATCTAGTTTTGTTCTCTTCTCTTTTGGTATGTGTATGTACAATGGACAACCAAATATTCTGAGATGGCTGACTTCTGGTCTCTTGCTGAGAAGACTTCTTCATGAGTCTTATTTTCGAGTACTTTGTGTGGAGTATGGTTCTGTACATACACCGCTGTTCTGGCAGCTTCTGCCCAAAGATGCATAGGAAGATCTTGATCATGAAGCATGGCTCTTGCAGCTTCCATGATAGTTCTATTCTTCCTCTCTGCAATCCCATTATGTTGTGGATTGTAAGGAGTGGACAACTCCCTCTTAATCCCTGATTCTTTGCATAGCTCTTTGAATTCATTTGATGTGAATTCTCCACCATTATCTGATCGAAAAGTCTTGATCTTCGTTTCTGTGTGGTTCTCGACCAGGGCTTTGAATTCTTTGAACTTGTTGAACACTTCATCTTTGTTCTTCATGAAGTAAATCCATGTCTTCCTAGAAAAGTCATCAATAAAAGAAACATAGTATACATACCCGCTTAGTGATCTTGATGACATTGGACCGCATACATCAGAGTGGATGATTTCCAAGATTCCTTTTGCTTTGCTTTCGCTACTTGGAAATGTCTTCTTTGTATTCTTCCCTCTCGCACATCCTTTGCAGACCCCTTCATGTTTTGCTTGTATTTCTAGAAGACCTTCAACAGCTTTGCTTGCAAGTGGTAGTGCTCTGTGATGCACATGTGCAAGCCTTCTATGCCATAGTTCATTTGGCTCTACTGTGTCATGGACCATAGCTTGTTCTGAATGTCCCTTTAGTTTGTATAAACCTCCTTCTTGTTCTCCAATCACTATTGCATCGTCAATAGTCTTTCCTCTTGGCCACATAATGACTTGACCATCTATGAATGCAACTCTCATTCCTTTTGCATCCAGTGCCGATATGGATAGAAGATTCTTCTTTAATCCTGGTACAAATAGAACATCCTTCATTTTTATAGACTTTCCAGAGTCTAGCTTGAAGGAGGATTCACCACTACCTTTTATTGGGTATTGGTAGTCATCTCCTAGTTTCACCTTATGGGGTGAGTTATGTTCAGATAGATTCTCAAAGGATTCCTTGAAGCCTGTCATGTGCTTGGAAGTCCCACTGTCAATAAGCCAATCTTTGCTCCCATGTGTGACAGTTCCCGTGAGTGTGGAAATCAAAACATATTAATCTTCACTTGAAGAATCTTCACTTTCTTGCTTTCCTCTCTTCCTTGGAGGATCATCATCCTCAGCAGTGTGAGCATGATGTTTTCTTTTGTAGTTCTTCTTTTTCTTGGACCCATTCTTATTCATAGGACAGTGTCTAGCAAAGTGCCCTATTTCATCACATGTATAACATCTGAGTTTAGATGAACCTTTTTGGTGAGAATGCTTACCTTGGTGATGATGCTTTTCCCTTCTTCCTTTATTTGAGTGTACTGTGAGAGCTTGATCTTCACTTCCCATCTTCTCTTCTCGAGCTGCTATCCGAGCTTCTTCTTGAGAACATTCTTCCCATAGTCTGCTGAACTTGACCAACTTCTTCCTAGCACAAATTCCTTGGATGAAAGAATCCCATGACCTAGGAAGGCCATTCAATGTTGTCATCACAATCTATGCATTCTCCACTTCTTCATCTACAGCTTCTAGTTGTTCTTTTATCTGGGAGACCCTTGTAAAGTATGACTGGATGGTCTCCTCATTCTGGATCTTGACATTCTTCAACTGGTTCCTTAGAGTCATCTTCCGATTGATGTTCTTTCCTTCAAACAGTTTGGTTAGGGCATCAAACATAGCTTTAGGTGTCTTGAGAGAGGACACCCGTGGGATAAGGTGATCCTTGATAGAATCAACAATGATCCTCTTTGTCATAACCATCTTCTTCTTATGTAAGGCCTTTGCCTCATCTCCCTCTGGAACTGGAACCTGCTCATGGATGTAGGAGTCTAATTCATTCTCTTCCAAGACCAGGGAGATCCTATACTTCCAGGCTCGGAAGTTATCAGCTCCCTCAAGCTTTTCATCAAGCTTGGTATGATGAGACATCTTAAATTGAGAGCCTCAAATGGAAATACAAAATATTTAGATCTTACCAGGTCAAGATGTCATATTTGGATTTGGAGCTGAAATTCCGCAGTACTGGATCAGGAGCAAATTAGGGTTTTGCTTTTTCGGAGTTCTGTCCACCCAAATGCCTTGAAATTTGTCCCTAACTTTGATTTTGGGGAGGAGATCAATCTAGGCCTGGACTAACTAAAAAATTCCTCTTTTGTGAAAATCCCTAATTTTCGGCAGTAGTGACAATTCCAAAACTGAAAAACCTCAGAATTGGATTCTGCTACGACAGAAATATGCGCCCTAAGGAGGAGAGTTATTCCACCTTACTTTTGCTGAAAATTTGTGGAGGAAGATCCACAAATTAGGAAGCCCTAGTTCCCGCAGCTGCACAGTGTCTTCTTCTCAGGTTAGCTCTGATCCCATGTTAGTTTTTGAACATTTAGCTAGCATATCATTAGGATATTTAACTGAGAGAACAACAAGCACAACAATTAAACACAAGAGACAATGAACACAGTGTTTTTCCTCGGGGAAACCATAAATGGAGAAAACCCCGCAACTTCCTCTGAGATAGAATTAGCACCAAAGTGAAACCCAAAAAATAGTAAGACAATCTCTCGACAGCAGCAAGCCCTTTCCTCTAGCCCAAGTGTCCTTCTCTTCCTCAACTATGCGCTACACTTGAGTGTGTATGATTTGTGTGCTAAATAGAGAGTCCAACTCTCTATTTCTACTAATCCTGACATGACTAAAACCCTACCGGGGCCGACCTCTACTAGGAGAGTCTAATAACCCTAGTGCCCTGGAACTGCGAGGACTTTAACCCTTAGGCAATCAGAGGGTTTACCCACTATGACTTGACATGACTTGTTTACATTATTAATTCTCCCGATCGGAACATCGGGGCATGACAACATGACTCAATTGCATTATAGATACATCCTGGAATAAACATCAGGTTACAATATATAAGATACATAGATGAATACATTCGGAAGTTACAATACATCAACAATTTATTGATATTTAAATAGATTAATTATACAAAGAAAAAAAGAAAGAATAATTAAAAGTATTTGTGTGGTAGATGCATTGATGCTCACACATTTATTGTTTATAGATGATATATTACTATTCGATTATAGAGCAATTAGGGAGTGGATTAAATTCAAGGGTATAATGGGAACCTATTGTAATTCGAATGGAGGTAAACTAGAGTAAATCTTATTATGGAGTGGATGCAATTCAAGGGTATAATGGAAACCTGTTGTAATTGGAATCTGGTAAACTTGAGTAAATTTTATATGTTTTTCAATGCCTTCGAATTCAAGCCCTCTTTCATGGGGTTCATTGAAAGTGTGTAAAGTATTTATGATTCATCTTGAAACTAAATGATCACATGTATGTCGATTGATTATGGTTATATAACAAAATTGAAGCTATGGTTTCTTGTTGGTGTAAATGGTTATTTTGTGGATGAAGACTAATTTTATAAAGTTAGCTTTGGAAAACACTCTAGTTTATTGGTTATCAATTGCACATGTTCCTAAAATAAAATTGAAAAAGATTAGGGAAAACGATAATTTAGTTCACTTTGGACTGGGAGGAACCAAATAGAAGGTATTCCACTTGTTAAATAATAACCAAAATTAACAAAAACAAAAGGGGTTCGAGGTTTGGGACTTAAGCACATCTATTCTTCAGTTAAGCTTTGGCAAGCAAAATTTTGTGGATTTTTATATTTAGCGAAGGCATTTGTGGTAAAGTATCGAGGTCTAAATATATCAAAGGCTAATATTAGGAGGAATAAATTAGATCTTCGAGAAAACCTATCACAAGAGCTTCCATTATTTGGAAGAGTTTTGTAGGGACTTACCTAGTAATAGTAAGTTCAATTATATGGAGAATAGGGAGAGATCACAAACTTACACTAGGGTAAGATCCAAGGGTTGGTTCTAGTGGGAACTTCAAACTCTCCAAAGAATTGAAAGCAAATCTACAAGGACAAGGACTCACAAGGTCATCTGTACAAGGGTTTCTTGGGGGGCGGTTTAATTTCTAGAAACCTATTGAAGACTTGAACTTGCAAGGTACCTTAGTAGTTGAATGATCATATTACATCTCTGTATTGAACCATCATGCAACACATCTTCAAGATCAAGCGGATGAATTTAAGTTGGCGTGGAATAAAGCTACACAAAATCTACAAAGTTAGGCTATGAAATCTTGATGGAAAATGATTTGGTTCTTAGCTTGTCCACTTAAAACAAGAAGATTTACTTGGTAAGCCTTGTCGAATAAGATTCTTACTTGGGATAAGGACAAAAAAGAAAATGGCATGGACCAAATATATGTATTCTTCATAAACTAGACGGGTAATTGTAACACCCCGTTTTTACCTTATTACCTAGACTATCATTACTAGATATATTTGCTTATTATTGTGGAACTTCGTTAGTAGATGACGTTGTGGACATATGTATTTATTATTTGAAGAATTTATATATATGTGTGTGATGTTAATATTATGAATTATGAACATGTTTTGATTACGTCTTTGGCATTTGAATTCAATAGATTATGGTACGTGGATACCGATTTAAGTTATGTCCAGTAAATGATTACTACAAATGCATGGTACAAATGATTATATTGTTGTTGTTAGTATTAGCAGATTATGTCTGGACATGTCGACGATTATACATTTTGTTATGAAACTAACCAACAAGTTTAAAAGAGCTAAAAAATAGCTGAGCTCCACAAGGTGGAAGTACCTCGACGATATGATTTCAAAAGATATGGTATGAGAATGAATTGTTATTGTTATATGTGATTATTGTTATTATCATGATGTGTGGGCTGTTGCGGGGTGCTGAAGTGGATGTTCATTTTCTAGTTAGCTTTGAATGGAAATGAGTGCTTGTGTATAAAAGTGCTGAAGTGTCTTTTGTACTAAGAAGCTTTTGATTTATTTTTATGGAAAGTATCCATAGTCTAAAGGGGGTGACTAAGGGGGGGGGGGGGATTTTTTTCCAGGAAACTCAACCTCCCAAATTGGTTATTCGATGACAAAACCTGAGTATCTATGTGTATGGTTGGCCACCATAATCCTGCTTGTATGATTTTGCGTACAATTTCTTTTCCCGCGTAGTGTCTTCCTGCGACACCAACATGTGCTTCGCTCATAACCCAAGATTGTTCATGTTCAAATACACAACGGCGCAGTATTTCATCCGCTCCCAGCTTATAGAGGTGCCTAGCAATCAATGTATAATTAGTAGCTCTGATGAACAAGTGTTTCTTCTGATTAGTTGACATTCCTTCTGGTGCATATCCTATGCTCAAAAAGTGAATGCTGGCATTAAACTCATGGTTATAATCTACCATCATGTCGACCGCAAATAGTTGCGCGTCAGGAAAATTATCTTCCAAGCTGGTTGGTTCCTCACCACTTTCTATCCTTGATAGGTGGTTTGGCTCGACATTCAGTCAACCAGGTTTTACTATGACCTTGAAATCAAATTCCTGAAATAGGAGAACCCATCTACAAATCTTCCCCCGCAACACTGGCTTGTTGACTAGGTATTTCGACGCTGAATGGTCAGTGTACATCTGAAAATTCCCACCCAACAAAGTGTCTGAAATTTTGGAGTGCATAGACCATACCGAGGCCTTCTCTTTCTGTCATCGTGTAGTTCCTTTTTGCTATTGACATTTTGCTGCTTGAGAACGCAATAGGGTGGTTAAGCGCACCCTCTCCTGGTTATGTCAGGACTATGCCAAGCGCAACAAATGATGCATCAACATGCACATGGAACTCCTTTTTCCAGTCCAGGAATACAAGTATTGGCATAGTGGCCATTACAGTCTTCAGTTTATCCAAGCTTTCCAGGCACTTTGTTGTCCATTGGAACTTTGCGTCTTTCTTCAACAATTTCTCTATAGGTGCAGTGATCACTGCATATCCTTTGATGAACTTCCAGTAGTAGCTTGCATGTCCTAGTATTGATCTGAGTTGTGTGACTAATGTAGGCGGGGGTAGGTCGAGAATAATTGCAATATTTTCTAGGTCGACCAAAATCCCATCACGACATATGACGCGACCCAATAGTATACCAAATGGTGCACAAAAAATACATTTCTTAGAATTAAGCGCAATATGATACTGGCAGAAACGGTCGATCATCATGCACAGACTCTCAATATGGTCTCTTACTAAACCAAATACAGTCCATTCATCAAATTAGACCTCAAGAAATTTATGTATAAAATCTTTAAAAGCAAAAACTACTATTCTAGAAAAAATAGCAGGTGCATTCTTGAGTCCAAAGGGCACTACTGTATACTAATAGCATCCCTATTCTATGACAAAGGTCGTTTTGTGGTGATCCTCCTATGTGATTCTAACTTGATGATAGCCAGAGAAGCCATCAGTGAATGAATACATCTCTTTCCCACCTACATTTTCAAGTACTTCATCTGTGAATGGTGTTGGGAATGGGTCGTGCAAGCATGCATCGTTTAGCTTCCTCAAGTCGACACAGATCCTGACTTCACCTGTTGCCTTCTTATCATGGATCACTATAGGGACGATTCACTCTGATTCCTCAACAGGTTCAATGATTCCTATGTCGAACATGCGATCCAATTCTGTCTTGACCTTTTCCTTATATTCGGGGTTCATTCTGTATGGTCGCTATCTACTGGGTTTAGCATCTCCCTAAATCTCCTACTATCCCCTTCATGGCTGAAAAATTGGTAGGGAACAGATCTTGATATTCATGAAGCAAGTCTGTGATCTTTGAGACAATCGCTTCATCCCAATAATCTCCTATATTGGCGAACTTCAGGTTCTCTGGCGACCCAATGTTTACTTTCTTGATTTTTATCGGTTTTAGGAACTGGTCACTGGAAATGTCACTTCCCTCTACTGCGTGTGTACCCTATGACTCCGCTATGTTTATGTTATTCGGGTCATCATATGGATCTCCAATTAGGTTGTAACAGGTCATCCACTGCTGGATGGTCGCACTGCTCTGGCTGGAATTTGCCTCTATGACAGGGACTTGAGCAAATATCTGGGATTTGAGTATTTGAAGTGCAGTATCAATTGTAGGTTGCTCATCAACAAACTCAAATGTGTGCACAAACTGTTTGGCTATCTCTTCCCAATATTGAGTACCTTATACTAGGTTCTAGGTGTCATTTCCAATGTGTGAATGAAATGATGAACCCATTCCTGTCGCAGGTATACTGCAAATACAATGCGATACTGATTTATATGCTCTGCAGGGCTCGACAACCTTGTGTACGTATGACTTGTAGTAACAAATTCTTCACCGAACTGGATTTCCATCAAACTTCTGCATTGCGGCCATTTTGTTATGAACTGCTTGTGCATACCCCACCATCTGGAGGATGTAGCCTTGAGTACATGATCCAACGCAGACAAGCGCTGCGATTCTATGACGAGAACTTCAAACTAAGTGAGGAATGTGGCAAGGTTAGGTAATCCATCATAGGTGGGTAGCTCTATGTCCTGAGTCTCCACTCGTTGCATAGACCTAGTAATCCTTACATATCTCCTCATAGAGACCTCGTGTAACCCATTTTTCCAGTTCTCTAAAGCTTCCCCTGAGTCGGATGTGCAGGAACTAGCAATCTTTCAACTCAGGTTCCCATCTGCAGTTGGATTGATCTAATCTTCTTGCATGGTAGTGGCATTGTAGATCTGGTCGAGATAGCCACCCTATCCGTTTTTATAGTTAGGATCAACATATCTTTGTCCTTCCAATGGATCAAGGGGATACATTACCCTCATTTCATTATCCTTGAATGAGAGTATCCTTTTCTTAAAGTTGATGATGGTCTATTTGTCTATGGCCCAATCTATGCTTAACAACGCAGGATATGGATTTGTGTCATCAACAATGTTAATGACTTCAAAGTCTACAAATGTGCGCAACCTTTCTATGTCGATAGGGACTTGAATCAGTCTACCAATTGGGAGTACCTTCACCTGATTGAGAAGTCACACCTGGATAGGAGACCAATTCAAGTGTGACTGCCCCATACTTTCCCAAGTTTGTCGTGTCAAAATATTGACATCAGACCCTAGGTCTAAAATGATATAGTCCATGTAATAATCTCCTATCTGCGCAATCATTCTAAACTCGCAACCAGTTTTGAATTTTTTTTGACCTGGTTAACTCTCTTTTCAGGTTGTGGCTCTATTGCTGTCTCTTCTATTAGTGCTTGTAGTTCTTCGACATCATCTTTATCTTGAATTAGCGCTAAGCAACTTGACATAAAGGATTTGAGATTACTAACCTTCTGTGGGACCTTCTTCTGGAATACGTGCAGGAATTGTTCAGGCATCTCCCTGACTTCTTCAAAAGTCGATGATTCTTCTGGATCCACAAACTCTGGCCACACGTCCATGAATATTTCCTTATGTTTCTTGATGTCGAATGACACCTTCTTCTGTGTCGCAGGTTGTACCTATGATTGAAGTTGTTCATGCGACGTTTCCATATCAGCTCCGGTCATAGCACCTCCTCATGTTACGACTACAACGGTCCACTCTCTTGGTTCAACAACAATCATTTGGACTTTTAAGTTAGCATTTGGAGTTGGATTTGGATTCTGCATAGGAGTAGGACCTGCGATGGTCCTGTCTCGCCACTTTACAATCAACTGCGGACATTGCTCCACATTATGGTCCCATCCCTTTCAATATGATCACATATTTGTAGGATACAAGCAATCTCTAGCATAATGAGATAGCTGTCCACAGTTGTAACATGTAACCTGACCTCTTCCTCTACCAAATATTCCTCCATCTCCTCTTCCTCTGAAGTTCCCACCACCCCTTCCCAGAAGGTATGGTTGATGTGGGGGATACTAATTCTATTGATATTGCGGCTGATAGTGATTCTCTTGTGCGTATGGCTCCTGTGGCGAATACTGAGGCTGATACTGGTTCTGATACTAATTAGGTAGGAACTGCACAAGATTATATGATTCTTGCACGGGGTCAGCCTGAGTTTTCCCATCATTCTTCATCAAGTATGTGTCCACCATATTTTCCTTCAAGAGCTGATATGGTCTGCAATCCTTCTCTTCATGCCTTACTGACTTGCAAAATTTACAAAACAAGTTCACAGGGGGGTACTCACAATATTTTGTAGGTATAGGGAGTCCTCATTGTGATGTCCTCTAGACTAGTATATGTGACACCATGGTAGTGCATGGCCATTTAACGGTTTTGGCTCACCAAAGATACATAATTCATGAAGGTCAGACAGTTATCCTTGGTGTGTCCATCCGTTTTGCATTTTTTGCACCATAAGTCTTCATGGGATTCCTTACCCTTGTTGATGTCCTGAAGCTGTATGGCTAGATTAGCCAACTACGACTGAATCTGTACCATTCCTGCGGCACCATCACCAATTGGTGAGGCTTCCAGCTTCATTGCTAATTCTAGCACTTTCGTCTGTGACTCAATCTTTTGTTGCATCAATGGCCCTTGGATGTGTGGCAACATCCCAGCAATAATCCGCTCCTTATATTGAAAATCCGACATCTAGAAACTTACTTTGGTCATCAAAGTTTTAAATCGCTGGTCAAAGCCCCATACTATCTTTGCCAGTGCTTGCTTTATCTCCTTGATATCAGTGATGCACCGTGACTCAGATTTAGGTTTTCTAAACTCAGAGATCGTTGCGGTGAGTATCTCCTCAAGGGTCTGCTATGGTGCTCCTAACGGTACTATAAAATACTTCATAAACTAGTCCAACGCACAACCCCTTAGAGTCGTGATCATCTGTGTTTTCTTTAGGTCCACATTCTGAACTAAGCAAACCATCCAAATAGCTTCACATATGAACCAATGTTGCTTTGGATCCTTTGCTCCATTGCGATTGAATGTGGGTAACCGAATATCTGTCCCAACCATTGAGTTGGTGTCAGGGTTATCCAATGAAGGATTTAACGGGGGTGTTTCCTCTTGTGTGATAGTCGCAATACTAGTACTATCAGTATTAATAAATCGCTCAGGAGATGAGGCTCTATACCTTACCTTGGGTGATGCTCCTGGTGTGATGTAGTTATGTCTTGACCTTGGTGTCTCATCAGATTCTTTGGAGTCTTCTGCTCCTTCTAATATCTGGCTATATTCCTCCTCTTCGTCGCAAGATCCTTCATATACTTGTGACTGAAATTCGTGTTCTATTTCCTCGAAAAAACTAGGAGTTCGTCAACCTTTCTCTGTCTTTCTCCTCTTTCCAGATCTGAATCTCCTTCCACTTTGTAGGAATCCAGTCTCTAGTTCAGGATTTGTACTTCCTGGGAACATCTCAACTCACCATTTCCCATTTTCTTGACAGGTCATCCGCGACATAGCCTTCCTACGTAATACATGACTCAACTGCTCAACTGCAGGATACCCTTCTCATAAACAAGCATCTTGATCCATGTACCGATAGATAACAAATATCTTCTTCGGGGTCCTTGGAAAAATTTTCTTTCAGCCCCACTATATGAGGTTATAGCATCTACTGCGAACTCAGTAATATTTCCTTGTAAAATACTGTCAACTCAAAAACTAAGATCTCTAGAGATGGTGTTACTTACACTGGTTATCTCGCGCACCAACTGATAATTCCACTCAGCTATTTCTCTTCTCTGGAAATTTTTCTGCTTTCTTGCCAATCTTGACAACCATTCATACAACACAATAGGAAACTGTGCGAAGAATATCTCGTGGATATCAGAATATATGTACTGGTCTACACAGTTCTCTACACTCAACTGAGATCCCGCGCTCTCTTCTTGCACGAATGATAACATCTTGGAATCCATCCAGTCCTCTATCTCTCTCTTTGTCAGAAGCCACAACATGTCCCTCAACTCGAATGGGTTGTCCCAGCAACAAAACCATTTGTTGGCCTCTTTTCTCTTCTTGTCTAGACCCGCGGTTGAACAACAACATAATACCAACAAGACACCGAAAGACATTGGCCCGACAGAGCAAGCTCTATCAGAAATTCCTGCGAGGCAGACATAGTCTCACCTGAGATATCTTTATGGGTAATTGCCAGAATCATGTTTCTGCACTTGACGAGGGATTCTAGTCCCTTGGCACGTGGCCAAGATGCTCGACAAAGACAACTGGATGGAGTCTGCTACTGCGCGATGACAATACAATGATAAGTCACAACTGGCGCGCGACACGACTCTACCATTATGACTCTACAACAAGTGCAACAAACGTGACACATCTGATTCCTTGTACTCAACAAGCATCGTGCGACTCATGCCTTAACTTAACAACTGAATCATAAATCCATACATAACATTCTAACAGTGATTTAATCCTTCATGCATCTATTGATTGTTCCTACTTAGATATTCATTCAACAGTAACTGTAATAGTGCATAGTAAGAAAACATTCACATCAATATTCATGATTACACACATTTATCCTCATAACATAGTAAATAACATGGAAACCCATTTGGGAAAAACCACCAAGGTGCTCTTCATCTGGCATGAGAATGGTTTATAGCACCTTGTAGCTTGCGATGTGCAGACTGTTCTTTAGATATGTCTATTTGACTCAATCTTCTTGCTCTTATGCTCTCTAGTTTATTATGTGTCTACTCCTAATGATCTGCACACAGCCTGGATCGACTCTTCTATTCTATTGGCGGTCCACTCACACAACTGCAGGATTCGTGTCTCAACAACCATTTCCTTCTACTAGACTCTCCTCAGAGTCTTATTTCTCTAACTCTTTCTCTAAATATAACTAAGAACTACATAACTCTTGAAAAACAGACATCTAATGAATGAACGACTCAATCCAACCCTTATACAGGTCGGGTTCCTCCTATATATAATATTTACAAGACCACGTAGGGTCGACTGAGTACAACTTAGTTATTACAGATTCAAAAACCCAAAATATCTCTAGTTTACATCAATGCCGTCCCATACCTAGCCGCAAAATCCATGCAAGACATTAACCACAGACTTAACTAGCTACAGAAACATCTTTCAACTCATCTGTACCAGTTATAAATAGCTGCAAAACTATCCTTCCTCCTCCTGCTGGCTCGCCCTTCTGCAGTCTTCCTTGACTTCCGTCTTCCAACCTTAACTTCTCTACTTGCCTCTTCCACCGACTCGGATCTGTCTTCCTTATTGCAACATCCTCGTTGCATCTTTCCTTCCACCTCTTTCTCCGCCGCGCACATGTTTTTATCTTATTTGCACTGATTCCTTCTTAGCTTGCTTTTCTCCTGTCGCACGTGCACTTTTCATCCTTTTGCTTGCACATTCGCTTCTTCCTTGTGTACTTCTTCTAGTCCAACAAAAACTAATAAAATCCAAATGTATTTATATGTGTAATATAATATTACCAGAAGGGAAGTGTGGGTCAGTCCAGGACGCCCTTGCATTTGAAAAAAATATATTCCATTAAGCTATTGGAATAGGAGAGACATGAATTAGTCACTTGCTGCTTGAGTCCGTTGAGGAGTAGAATTGAGGGATATAGGGTCTGGGCATGAATAGAACTGTAGGTGTATGGTCGTAAGGAGTGTTAGAGTTTTAATTGTTATACAAGATCTAAAAACATTTAGCATCATAACATCATAACCATAAGTAAAGGATCACTGAAAGAAATTCAAATGCAGCAAAACAAGAGAACACACAAAGATTTTCCTTGGGGAAACCACAAGGGAGAAAACCCCACAAAAATTCCTCATTATAGAATTCGACCAAGACAATGTAAAACCCCATCAACAAGAATAGTTGCTCATCTTCCACAATAGACTCTTTCTCTCTCTCTCTTTCTCTAGCGCAATACTTGAGTGTAGTATATGTGTGAATGAGAGAGGCACCTCACCTATTTATATTCTTTAGTTGAATTTCCCTCTAACTTAACAAGGCTGACTTCTCTAACTGACTGGGCCCGCTTGTCCAACTGGACACCACAAATAGCATTTATTATATTGACACTTGGGTACTATTTCCCCAACTTACAATGGAGGGTTTACCTCATGACTTTTACATGACCAATTACATCAAGGACATATCCGAATGGAGGAATAACATCTCTGAAGGAGAATACAACAAAAGTACAATAGAATATCTTCCGAAGTTACAATAGTCTAACACCCCCTCTTAACTAGGAAGGTATTCTACATCAACAACAACCATCATCACAACTGTACAAATGACTGGTGAATCTATATATGTCATAGGAAGTTTTGGATCATCATCATTCATCTTCTTCATCGCTCTCAACTGGATAATCTTCTACACTATTCAATATATAAATACTGAATCAACTTCTGTATGTACTCGAGCATCTTCTATCATCTTCTGAATTATCTTATCAGTATGAGAATATTGAATCATCTTCTGGGTTTTCTTCTTATAGCATCAGTGTGTGAATACTGAGTCATCGTCTATCACTTCCGTGTATGAATATTGGATCATCTTCTATGTGGATACTGGATCATCATCTCTCTTGTTAGTATATGAATATTGAATCATCTTCTGGATCATCTTCTATAGCATTGATATGTGAATATTGAATCATATTCTGAATATTGAACCTTGTTCTGTAACATTAGTATGTGAATATTGAATAATCTTCTGCACATCAGTATGTGAATACTGAATCATTTTATGGACCTTCTTATGTAACATCAGCATGTGAGTATTGAATCTTCTTATACCACATCGGTAGGTGAATGATGAATCATATTCTCTAACATCAGTATGTGGATACTGAATCTTCTTCTTCGTCATCAGTATGTGAATACTGAAACATTGTCTACAACATCATTATGTAAATACTGAAACATCATCATCTGCATCATTAGTTTGTAAATACTAAAACATCAACATCTACATCATCAATATGTAAATACTGAAACAACAACATCATTAGCATGTTAGTTGGTGCAGGTTCGAGATCAACCACAACCAACCCAACCAGCACCTCCAAAATTTGGTGGCTCCTACACTTAGCAGGATTTCCAAATTTAGCCTTCGGCCAAATTTTTCTCTAAAATTTCCTTCGTGCAATTCTGCTTCCGCAACTCTGTTTCCACAACAGAGTTTCCGCAATAGACCTTCCTGCAACAGGTTGCGGGATGCGTGATGCAAACTTTCCAAAGTTGCTTCCCCAACACTCTCTTTTCGCAACAACTTTTCCGCAAGTAGGTTGCGGGATGCAGTATGCGGGATGTTGACCAACTTTCCAAAGTTTCTCCCCACAACTTTCAATCCGCAATTCTTTCTCCATAATTTTCTAGCCATCAGATCTTTGCGGCCTTCTCGACGACTGTCGATTTACTATTTGTTGGAGTCATTTACCCAACATGCACACTTATTTGGTCAATTTTGGCCTGTTTACCCACTATCCTAAGTTTAATTGACTTACTTGGCATCAGATGAGCACACTATGACATCAACATAAGCTCACCCACGCCCTCCTTTAGTCAAGGAGGTCAACTAAGCCTTCTCCTTCATTCGGGGAGGCTAACTAGGCTTCCTCCTTCAAACAAGGAGCATTTATGGGGTGATCTAAGTGTCATAAATTCACCTAATTGCTAACTGATTGTTACAATCAGTTAAACTGACTTGTGAAGGCACCTCCATTCATTATTTGATTATTTTTGGTCATTATTTATGAACTGGAGCTAACACATGCACCTACAACCACTTTTAATGACATGGTTACTTCAGTCAACTCCATCTGAGATACATGGAGTTATGGATGCACTACCTCCTTTAGTTGGACATGCAGTTACATGTGATGAGTCACTTTCAGTTAGACTCGGTCATCTATTGTACATTGCTTCAGTTAGTACTTAGTTGAGAGTCCGTTATTAATTAGCTTGGTGGTTAACTATGCGTGGGCTGACATTCAATTAAGCTACACACATCCATTCAATTCGAATAACCTCCTTGAGTATTCGAATTGTCTTGGAATTCATGCATCTTGCATGACCGTTGTATTTTATTACTCATTCTTTATTGATTATACAGAGCTGCTACTCCTATTGCAGCACCATTATTCCATTTTCATGCTTAATTGTCTGAAATATCTTATAAGACTATGTTTTTGTCCCTAGATTACTTCGATAGATTAATACTCTTTGATGTGGATCTCATGGATCTTTGTGGATCTGTTATCGCCCTCGCAGCTTCCATTGCAGATCTCTCCTAGACCATCAGATCTTCGTCTACAAACTCAATCTCCATCGTTCATTTTCTGCAATAAACTAGTGAAGGTAGAAAATATGCGGGTTGTACCGATTGATCAAAGAATTGATCAATCCAGCCTACAATCTCTAAGATCCATCAGCCTACTTCTTCTATGCATGCATTTACGAACTATTCCAAATATTCAAACAACAATTTCATGCATGAATCAACGATTTTACAAAAATGCACAGATGTTTAGGAAATCGTCAAAGTCGGCTCTTCATGGATTTACAATTCAAAATAGTAAATGCATAGAGGACAAAAATACTGCAAACACACAACTACTATTCCTATTAAGAAACCACACAAACACACAGCTCGACTCTCTTCTTCAATCTATTAAAATATTTACAAGCGGAACCAGATGTAGGTCTGTTCGTCTCTCTGCAAACTTGAATTATAATGATGAAGAACAGAACCCCCACTACTTATTCAATCCTCCTATTTAAGATAAACGGTTACCTCCTACATTGAGTGGTCCTGTAACTGAAAACAAACAACTACAAAGAATGATGAAAAAAGTCCTTATCTCAAACAAACAAACTGCGGCTTGATATCCATGTAGGGAGTCATGATACATAATCACTCCTATCGGTACTAACAAACTATGACTCATCAAAACACAAAATATGCCACAGCATGTGACCAACTCATCACATTGCTGGTATGCCATGATGCTCCTGCATCAGACTCGCAAGGGTGAAAATTATGAACCCTTGTTCATTAGGTCAGCTACAGTGAAACCCTTGGCTTCCAACTCTGCAACGCTCATCCAAGTAGAATCCTCTGTTGGTTGCTTCTTCCATTTGACCAAATACTCCATATAGTCCTTCTTCCTTGTACTCTTTACCACTTTAGTGTCCAAAATGGCCTCAACTTCTAATGGCTGTGCCACAGGCATCTTCACCACCCATTGTAAGTCTTTAGTAGGATCTTCACCTTCTACAAAGGTTCCAGTATCACCTGCTACATAAGGATATAGATCTGCAACATTAAAGATTGGTGAAATACCCACTCCAGTAGGCATCTCTAACTCATAAGCATTTGCTGAGAATTTTCTGAGTATCTTGCAGGGTCCAATCTTCTTCATCTTCAGCTTGTTATACTCTCCTTTTGGAAATTTGTCTCTCTCTAGATATGCTAAGACCAAATCTCCTGCTTCATATTTCTTCTCTCTCCTTTTGGAATATGCTCTAGACTTGTACCTGGTGTTACTCTACTGTAACCTTGCTTTCACTTTATCCTGTAGTTCACTGATTCTTGTTGCAAATTATTCTCTATCAGCACTCCTTTTCTCCAATTGACCTCAGTCACAAAGTTCACATACTCCTCTTGGATGCATTCCATACAAAATTTGAAATGGAATCATCCCTGTACTTATGTTTTGTGAATCATTATAGGAAAACTTAGCTTGAGCTAACACTCTGTCCCACTGCTTAGGACTCTCTCCAATCAGACTTCTTAACATGTTCCCCAGAATCCCATTAACTACCTCTGTCTGTCCATCAGACTGTGGGTGATATGCTGAATTGAAGTTCAGTTTGGTACCCAGCTTCTCCCATAAGATCCTCCAGAAATGACCTGTGAAATTCACATCTATGTCTGGTACAATGCTTCTAGGTAAACCATGTAGTTTCACAACTTCATTGAAGAACAAGTTAGCAATGTGTGTAGAATCACTAGTCTTGTAGCATGGAATGGAATGTGCCATCTTAGTGAATCTATCAACAACTATGATGATAGAATCATGTCCTCTCTGAGTTCTTGGTAAACCCATAATGAAATCTATACTCATAGAATCCCAAGGCCTAGTTGGAATAAGCAATGGTGTATACAACCCTGTGTTCTGGCTTCTCCCTTTAGCATGCTGGCATACTCTGCATCTACTTACAAACTTCTCAACTTTAGACCTCATCCTCAACCAAAAATAGAAATGACCTAATCCCAAGGTTTTATCACTTCCAAAGTGACTTGCCATACATCCATTGTGTATTTCCTGTATCAAGTTGTCTCTCATGGAACACTTTGGTATACACAGTTTACTGTTTCTAAAGAGTAAACCACCTTGTAGCGTATACTCCATCCATGGGTCTCTGTCTAGCTCCATTGGATTCTTACAAGCCTGGTAAGCCTCCTAGAAATCAATTTCAGTCTCATACAAATCCCCTAAATGTTCAAATCCCAAGACTTGGATCTGATTCTCTTGCACAATAAAAAATCTCCTACTTAAGGCATCAACTACTATGTTTTACTTTCCACTTATGTGTTTCAACACAAAGGTAAAGCTCTGTAAGAACTCAACCTACTTGACATGTTTCAGGTTTAACTTAGGTTGCTGCATAATGTACTGCAATGCATGGTTATCAGAATATAACACAAATTATCTAGGCATCAAATAATGTCTCCAATGCTTCATTGCTTGAATAATAGCATAAAACTCATTGTCATAAGATGAATACTTTTGCTTTGTATCATTCAACTTCTCACTGAAATACGTTATAGGCCTGTCCTCTTGACTGATTACAACTCCGATTGCTACTCCACTGGCGTCACACTTTACTTGGAAAGGGTGTCTGAAGTCCGGTAACTTCAATACTGGTTTCTCAGTGATATTCTTCTTCAATAATTGAAAACTCCTTTCAGCCTTTGCTATCCATTGAAATTGCCATCTATCCTTGTTAATTGTCTCGACAATAGATGCACAAATACCACTGAAATTATTTATAAATTTCCTATAAAAACTTTCCAATCGATGAAAAATTCTTACCTCAAATATGTTCCTAGGTGAAGTCCAATTAATGATTGCTTGCACCTTTTCTGGATCCATCTTCAACCCATCTCTTGAGATAACAAAACCTAAATATACTAGCTCTGGTTTCATAAATGTACACATCTTCACATTTACCAACAACTTTTCTTGTTGCAACCTCTCTAAAACATATCTGAGATGCTTTAGATTCTCTTCTTCTATTTGGATGAAAACCAAAATGTCATCAAGGTAAACTATCAAAAAATTAGCTATGAAATCTCTCAAGACTTCATTCATCAATCTCATAAAAGTGCTTGGTGTGTTAGACAATCCAAATGGCATGACCAACCACTCATATAACGCATCATTTGTCTTGAAGGATGTCTTCCACTCATCTCCTTCCCTGATTTGGTTTTGATGATGTTCACTCTTCAAATCTAGTTTTGAAAAGCATATTTCCCCACTTAGACAATCCCTCATGTCATCCATCCTTGGTAATGGAAACCTATATCTGATAGTAATCTTGTTAATCGCTCTGGAGTCAGTACACATCCTCCACTCACCATCCTTCTTTGGTGTCAGTACTGCTGGTACTGCACATGGAAGCAGAGTCTTCTGGACCAATCCTTGGACTTGTTTCCTTACTTCTTCATTCTCTTAAGGTGTCAACCTATATGCTGGCTTGTTTGGTAAACTGGCTCCTAGAATAAAATCAATTTGATGGCTTATATCCCTCCTAGGTGGTAACTCATTGGGTAAAACATCCACCACGATGTCACTAAATTCACTCAGCATCTCCAGAATCTCCGCAGGTAGATCTTTCACGTTAGTCTTCATTGTCACCAATATCAGTTTGCATACCACAACATAGTTGAACTTTTCCTCCTTAAACTGTTGCAAATATTCTTTTCCTCACAACATCAGGACTTTGGGTACTGACTTTCCTACTGTACCAACTTCTTGTAAAGGGTGAAGTACATGCCTTATCCCATTCTGCTCAAAACTATGACAATTACTCCTACCATCATGAATCACTTTCTTATCAAATTGCCACGGTCTTCCTAATAGCATATGACAAACATCCATGGGCATAACATCACACAGAATCTTGTCCTTACATGGAATTGTTTGGAAATCAACTTCACACTGCTCACTTAACAGGATTTGATGTCCTTTATGTAACCAAGATACCTTGTATGGAACAGGATGCTTGGTCCTATTTAAACTCAGCTTCTCCACCATCTCTGTGGAAATAAGATTGTCAGTGCTCCCACTGTCAATCACCATATTACAACACTTCCCTTGGACTTTACATGCGGTCCTGAATAAATATTTTCTTTGAGCAGGATCTGCTTGCTCCTTATCAGGTTTCAACAAGACTTTATTCATCATCAAAGCCTCTCCTGTCTCTAGAAAAACTTCTTCCACTGTCAACTCTTCGTGCTACTGCTCATTCTGAGCTACATAGGCTCCTCTCTGTCCTATGTATTCCTTGCCTAGACATATAAATGATTTATGTCCCAACTAGTTTCATTTGTAGCACCTAATGATAGTTTCTCTGCCTCTTCCTCTACCTCTACCTCTTTGGTAAGGTCCTGTTCTGCTAGATTCACCTCCTCTACCTTGTTGATCTTGCTGGTTAGATTTATTAGACTCTCCTCTCTGGAATCCAATTCTTTCTCTTCTAGCTGCTTGTCCTCTTCCTCTAATCGAACCTCAAGCTCTGTTGAAGCTCTACTTCATTGCTATCTTTTCTTCTACCCTCAAGGAAAATTGATACGCCTCCTCCATTGTTCTAAGTGATATCATGCTCATCTCTTCTTGGATATCCATCCTTAGACCATTGACATATCTAGTAGCATTTTCTGCTAACTCTTCCACATATCCTGCCCTTAGGTTTACTTTGTATAACTCTTCAATGTACTCTTTCACTATTAACAATATTTGCCTAAGGTTCTATACCTGTCTATACAGAATTAATTGGTAATATTTGGGCAAGAACTTATCCCTCATCTTTGCTACCATCCTACCCCAGCTCTTTATCAATGAATTATTCTTCCTCCTTCTTTCTTTTTGCACACTATCCCACCACAACGATGCATGCCCTTTCAAACTTGTCACAACCAATCTGAATCTCTTGTCTTCTTCAATCTCATCATACGCAAAGTACTTATCTAACTCACTGATCCAGTAAATGAGATGCTCGAAAATGAGACTTCCATTGTAGGTAGGCAACTCAGGTTTCGGCCTTGACGTTGCTCCTAGAATCAATCTAAAATATGTTAACTCAGATGCCTCCTGCATAGGTGCATATTCTTCTCTTTTTTCTTCATCCTCAGGTTCACTTACATCCCCTTCTTTTGGGTCTCTTTGTCTGTCTATCTTCATGGCTTCCAGATGTGCTAGTAGCTATCTCATTTCTTCCATAATTTCTACGTTCACAGTTGGTCAACCTAATTCTCTGCAATAACAGTTCTCTTTCACACTGCTACAACTTACCTCACCAATCCATTTCTCTGTACTTGGTCTTTTGGTGACATTGGTTCTGTATCTAGAACCTCTTGAGCTCTCTTCTTTTCTCTTTCAGGCTTCTACTGCTATGCTTCTCTCTCACACGAGCTTCTCCTTCTCTGATATCAAAATTGGTGCAGGTCCGGGATCAACCACAACCAACCCAACCAGCACCTCCAGGATCTGGTGGCTCCTACACTTAGCAGGATTGCCAAATTTAGCCTTCAGTGAAATTATTCTCTAAAATTGCCTCCCTGCAATTCTGCTTCCACAACCGACTTTACGAAACTCTATTTCTGCAACAAAGTTTTCGCAACAGACCTTCCCTCAACAGGTTGCGGGATGCGGGATTCCAACTTTCCAAAGTTGCTTCCCTGCCACTCTCTTTCCGCAACATCTCTTTCGCAAGTGGAATGCAGGATGCGGGATGCCGAACAACTTTCCAAAGTTTCTCCCCACAAATTTCCCTCTGCAATTTTCCAGCCGTCATATCTTTGCATCTTTCTCCACGACTGTCAATCTACTCTTTGATGCGGATCTGACGGATCTTTGTGGATCCGTTATCTCCCTCGCAATTTCTATTGCGGATCTCTCTTGGACCATCAGATCTTCATCTGTGCACTCAATCTTCGCCATTCCTTTTCTACAATAGACTGGTTAAGGAAGAAAATCAATGGGTTGCGCTGATTGATCATAGAATCGATCAAGCCAACATAAAATCTCTAAGATCCACTAGCCTACTTCTTCTATGCATGCATCTATGAACTATTCCAACTATTCAAACAACAATTTCATGCGTGAATCAACAATTTTACAGAAATACATAGTTGTTAAGGAAATTGCCGAAGTTAGCTCTTCACGGATTCACAATTCAAAACAATAAATGCATAGAGGCTAAAAATACTGCAAACAGACAACTACTATTCCTATTAAGCAACCACACAAACACACAACTCGACTCTCTTCTTCAATCTATTAAAATATTTACAAGCGGAACCAGACACAGGTCTGTTAGTCTCTTTGCAAACTCAGAATTCTAATGCTAAAGAGAAGAACCCCCTGTACTTTTCTAATCCGCCTATTTAATCTAAACGATTACATCCTACACTGAGTGGTCTTATAAGTAAAAACAAACAACTACAAAGCATATGAAAAATGTTCGTCTCAAACAAACAAACTGCGGCTTGATCTCCACGCAGGGAGTCATGATACACAATCACTCCTACCGGTACTAACAAACTATGACTCATCAAAACACAAAATATGCCACAACATGTGACCAACTCATCACATTGCTAGCATGCCACGATGCTCCTGCATTATTAGTGCTAAATAAAAATCATCAATAAATGTTATATCATCATCTACATTATCAACATAGAGATGCTGGAACATCATCATCATCATCAACATAAAAATGTTGAGACAACATCATCATCATCATCAACATAAAAATGTTGAGACAACATCATCATCATCAACACAAAGTGTTGTGACTTCAACCACATTAACATTATCAGCACACAGTGCTGGGACCACAACCATATCAACATCATCAACACAAGGTGTTGTAACTTCAACCATATCAACATTATCAACACAGGGTGCTGAGACCACAACCATATCAACAACATCAACACAAGGTGTTGGGACCATAACCACAACATCAACATACAAATGCTGAAGAAACATAATTATCAACATCGGTATAGAAATGCTAAGCTTGCCACATCAACATCAATATGAAAAAATACTGAACCTTTCATATCAGTATGGGAATACTGAAACTATCTCAACAATCATCCAAAAAAATATTAGTACGAAAATACTGATCCTGCTACATGAGTATAGGAATACAGTAACTATCTCAGCAATCAATTCAACAATCAACAATCATCAGTGTAGTGACACTGAATCTTCAACAATCAACAATTATCAGTGTAGTAACACTGAAACTTCAACAATAAAAAATCATCAATCATCAATGTAACACCACTTCAACTATCTCAACAATCATCAGTATAGTAATACTGAAGCACACATCTCGACAATCAGTATAACAATACTGAAGCAAACATCTCAGTAATCATCAGTATAACAATACCGAATCAAACATCTCAGTAATCATCAGTTTAGCAATACTGAAACAACAATAATCAATACTGAAGCAAACGTTTCAGCAAACATCTCAACAAACATCCGTATACCAATACTAAAGAAACAATTATCAATATTGAAGCAAACATTTCAGCAAACATCTCAACAAGCATAAGTATAACAGTACTGAAACAATCATCAAAACATATCAACAATCATCATCAACAATCATCAACAATCAACAGTATAACAATACTAAGGATACATCTTTCCCTTCAATGTATCAGACCAACATCACGGTGAGTTCTTTGGTAGATCCATCCGAGCATTTTGTCTAGCTTACTAGCACTTTCAAGCCAAACAAGCCTAGTTAGACAGATGGATCTCCCTAGGGACCAAACAAGCCTTGTCTGGCTTATTAACCCTTTCGGGACAAACAATCCTAGCCAGACACTAATCCCCCTAGGATCAACAGGCTTCGTTTGACTTACTAACCCTTTCGGGCCAAACAATCATAGCCAGACTTACCATCCTTTAGACTGACCTACTCACCACTACATCCATCATCTATCTACTGTCACTCCCTCTTTTGAGAGAGGTCCTTTTGGAATACACCAAGCTTGTCTTGGAAGTATTCACGAGCCAAAGGTTACATCTGATACTTGTTCCTTTGAGGGAACATGCTGGAGATTTACAACTCCCTTCTGCAACTTTTTCTTTAACATTCTCTTCTGTTAGTTTTTCAACATTTAAGCTAGCATTATAACAAGATCTTTTCACTGAGAGAATAACAAGCACAACAATCACATAAGCACATCACAAGAGACAAGAGACACAAAGATTTTTAGGAGGGGAAACCATAAATGGAGAAAACCCCTCAACTTCCTCTAAGATAGTATCACCACAAGATGTGATCCCAAAACAGTAAGATGACCTCCCTTCACAATAGCAGCATTCTGTCTTCTGTCTAGCCCAAGAATTTCCTTCTCCAAAAGTGCGCCACATTTGAGAGAGCAAGAGAGCTAAGTCACAAGTGATAAATAGAGAGACTCTCACTCTCTATTTATATTCTTCCGTTGACTTGAAGTGCACTCAACCTAATAATTACTACTCGAGCCTACACCTTAATTAGTGTATAATAACTCAAGTGCCCCATAAATAGTGGGGACTTACCCAATGACTTGATATGACTTGTTTACATTATAATCCTCCCGATCGGAACATCGGGGCATGACCACATGACTCAAATACATAATAGAAACATCCCGGAATAAACATCGGGTTACAATAATATAAAATACATAGAAGAATACATTCCGAAGTTACATATACATCAACATCTTCTTGTACATCTACCACTGCATCGTACATTTACAACTTGCATCATTCTTCTTTTGTGCATCTATAACTGTATTGTACATCCGCAACTATATCATTTATCCACAACTGTATCGTACATCCTTAGCTTCATCATTTCTTCTCTTGTAGGTGATTGCATACAATCCTTCCTACAAGTCAAATACAGTTGTTATGATTAGAAACATTTCGTAACATATTCAAAATGACAACTTCTCATGCATAAAGATATATATACTCATGCAACTATTTATGCTAATGCAACAATCGTCTAAGCCACTTACCCATCACCTGCATATTAGTAGTAAACTATAAATATTCTACTATACATTTTGTTGGCTATCATGGGCAGACCCAGGTTTACTGTATTTAACCAACAACACCCCTAGCTCACTGGCCCTTTTGGCGACAGACCGCGAAGCGGCCTGAAGTCTCACCCGAAGTGATTCTAATGGGTTGGCCAAGGACTCAAGCGTCTTGGACCAGGTTCTGTGGCATCCTATTTGCGACTCGCAGCTCTTCTAGCTGCGAGGACTCTCTTCCTGCGCGTCGCACGACCCTTCTGCTCGCGTCGCGTGATCTCCTCGTCTCGCAGCTCTTCTAGCCGCGAGATCTCTCTTTCCTATCGCGCAGTCCCTTTCCGCGTCGCGCAACTTCCACTGACTCGCGATGAATCCAGCCTTTCGCATCGCCGCGCACCAGGAAACACGTAACTTCCTCCCCAACACTAAGTCCTTAACCTACGGTATCGCGCACCGCAGCTCCTCTGCCGGTGCGGTATCGCCTCCCTGCGATATCCTACTCCCGCGGCTCAGCGCAGTTAGCATTGTTCATGTCGACTTGCAAGACTCAACATACCAGGCTGTTTAACACTGCGACTAGTGACTGTTTCAAGCAAAGCATAAATGAACCCGCATATAACATGCTAAAGACTTCAACTTATGTCTATCCTTCTATATTACTGCGAACTGAATAACACATACATACATTCAACTGTAAACAAGGCTCATATAATAACTGACAGATGCAACAAATAAACACAACACATGAATCAATCGCATAACACTTGATTTTAACGTGGTTTACCTCCAGGATGGAAGTTACGTCCACAAAACTGTGTTTCTATTATAGCTCAGGGGAAGGTAAACACAGTTCTGCTGCACCACATATGCAGCTCGAGATCTTCTGGGTAACTCCGCACATAGTCTGGAGCCCTTCTCTCTTAGATCTCTTCTCTAATCTATATTGCACCTCTTACAATATACTCTTCCCTCTCTGTCGATCCCTGCGGATCATTACATGCATGCTCTATGAGCCAGCTACTGGTTACAGTAAGATACTACAGATAATAACAGAACCAGAGCTTGAATTCTATACAATTGTCCACTATTGTCTAACTGTCTAACCCAACCAACCAACCAACCAACCCACCAACCAACCCTTTTACAATACAAAATATAACCCTTTATAGGCGGCCCGAAGGTCTCTCCATTACAACACTGTGGGCCTGTCCCAACAGTAACCCAAACCCTAACTAGTGACAGTCGGCGTATCTGTACTTTGAGGTAGCCGCTATCTGTCACACCACAGCTCTTTCAAGTCTTCCATGCTTCCCGGCACTGATCATGGGTACTATGCACCGCTTCTCTTCACCACAGCTTCCTGCAGTCTTCCATGCTTCCCAGCGCTGACCATGGGTACCAGCGCTACTTCCCTTTCTGTCCTTTGTCTTCAATACCTCGGCCTCGTTGCTCCTTTTCCTTTATGAGGGTAGCTGATCCCTCCTGTCTTCCACCGCTGCCTTCAATGCAGTGGGTGAGCTCTCTCTTCTCGGCCGCTCAAGTACCGTCGTCTTCCTTGACTTCTCTGTCTTCTATAGTTACGGTTTTTGGCTCTGATCTGTAGCTAGAACCCTGCTACAGTGTCGTAGCTCTACCTCCTATATCTCCGCCAAAACTGTCTATCTGTCAAAATAGCAGCTTCTTCTGTAGCTGCGGGACCCTACTCCAACACATTTACTGAATCTATAGACATATATATGTACACATATTTGAACATCTAAATATATGGGAAATGAAGATTCAAATACTTATCTTTGTTTATTTGGTAGAGTCCATATTGATCTCTGTCTTCTTGAATTACTGGAGTTTCTGCCAAATGTGTTCAACTTCATCGTCTGATTCTGAGGACCTGTTCCTATCTTGCTCATGATAAAAAATAATGAGCAATTATTCTTACACCACAAATCACCTAGAACTGTGTCTCTGTGTCCTACAAGTGGATCTCCTCTTATCCAATGATAAAATGGATAAGAGTATAATCTTCATCTTCATCGATATAATTCTTCTGAATCATATTCCTCATTACTTGAGGAATATTTACTTTCTTTCTTCTTACCTGCAATATATTCATCCTTGGTTGTATTGAGAGAAACAATCCACTTTCTCTAATCATGTCGACCTTTGAGATCTACTTAGTCACTCCCTCTGAGGTGGAGAACCATCCTCCCTTTGCATCTGTATTAGGACATTGGAGTGACAGGTAGCCTCTTCTGCTACTAGTCTTCTTTGTATCTATCTATGAGCTTCTTGTCCTTTATAGGATTCTATCTTCAACCTTGTAGTAAAGTTTGGGATCTCCATCACTCTAGTTGATCCTCAAATTCTTCATGTAAATGTATGTGCTATCCCATGGGTGCCTACTGAGCTTGTAGAAATCCTTATGTACATAGGTGGTTCTATGTAGAGAGTCTCAAACTATATAGGTTGCTTGATTTGTTCTTTTACTTTGATTACACCAATTGTCTAGTGCAATATACACTACTGTAGAGCTGTGTCTAGCTCCTATAGCAATGCCTTGCCATAATCGACTCTCTCTTTTGATAGAAACCATGAACCTTGCTTCGTATCCTTTGATACTTCGATCGACGGTATACTTGGTCTTTTATATTTACTTGGAAGAATTTACAAAATTTCCCTTCATGTTTCGAACTCATATCTAGACATCATTATGTATGATCAACTGGCACTTCTAGATCATATCATCATGCCATTCTTCCTTCTTGGGACATTCTTTCGCAAAGTGTCCTTTCTTATCACAACTGAACTATTGAGTTGTGAGATGTCCGAGTCTACTCTTTGCAGAAATGTTCTTTATTCTTTCTCTGCTTGGTATGAGTTGTTAGGGCTTAATTGTCATCTCTTCTTCTTTTTCCATCAATCAATCGTGCATTTCTCCATATGTGATATTCCTACTAGAACAACTCTTTTGAATGAATTTGGAAGACCATTCAAAGGTGTAATTTATGCTTTTGCTTCTTTAACATTGTCTTGAATGGCTTCCAATTGCTCCTTGAGATGAGATCTTCTTGTGAAGTAATCATTGTATGTTTCAGAAATTGCACCTTCACATTATTGAGTTGAGTCCACAAGGTCATATTCATACATGTTTTTCATTGCATCGAACATATCCTTGGGAGTCTTCAAGGGTGATACCTGTGAGATCCAATGGAGGTAGAAATACTCATCTTTTTTTTGACTAGGTCCTTCTTGGCATTGAATTCATCTTTGCCTAGATTTGTAGCTTCTTATTTGACATAGTTCTTCATGACATGCTTCTTCAAGTATGATAATCACCCTATAATTCCATGCTTAGAAGTTCTCGACTCTTTCAAGCTTGTCCTTAATCTTGGTACGGTTTGTCATTATGATAAAAAATGAGAACTTCAAATGGAAATAGAGAGGATGGAACTTACCGATGATATTGTTTCAACTTGATGCTTTCCTAAAGGATATTTTGAAAGACTGCTTCTGGTGGAACTAGGGTTTGACACAGAAACCCTAATTTTTCAACTTAGGTATCTTTCAGATCTGATTGGATAGAAAGATGCGTCTCCTCAAGGCAAGCTGAGAAACACACTTATTTTTCCAAAACTGCAAAATATTTGATGCCCTAGTTTTCTCCGGCAGGAGTGTTAGGTAAAAAAATGAAAGTCCACAAAACAAGAAAATTATTACATAGATAAATGCACCCTCCTATATCGAATTTGATGGTCCTCCTTCATCTGATTGGTGGAGGGAAGTGCCCAAAACAGGAAGCCCTAGTTTTTCTTCGGTTTCTTTTGCATAAATGACTGATATTGTTTCTGCTATAGATAAGAAATTTCAGCTCCTCAAGGTCTGAAACTTCATCCTGAATTATATGAGTTTGTCTTCTTTCCAACCCCATAGGTTAGAGCAGAAATGGATTCACCAGGTGGGACTTATGCGAATTTTACCAAGGTGATTGATTTCAGGACTGTTCAACATAGAGAACTTGTACGGACTTCCACGTATCATAGTGAACTTGTACATACAATTTGCCAAAGAAACTACAGTTCATTCTCTATCTGGAACATCTTTATAAATTTAATTTGGACCTTCCTAGCTCGCTATGTAGAGATTCTACCTAGATCACCTGTTTAAGGATGAATTTTGGGAGAGGATGGAACCCTGAGTTGGAGGAACTGTATCTCCTATATTATAGGGAATATGAGGCTGAAACATTTACATAGGGTATAGTGCGAATATTTATTTGTCCTGTCAAATTTTCATTTCCTGATCCTTCTCCAATCTCTCTTTATAGCGAAATTACCAACATTACTATTTTTTTTCTTCTAGGGTTTTTAATCATGAAACCCTAATCTTTAGTAGCTATAGTTGAAGCAGTGTTTTAGTTGCACAAAGAATTATTTCAGGGTGGCTCTGATACCATGTTATATTTTTAATGGTTATGCAAGATCTAAATTTTTTTAGCATGATATCATCATAACCATAAGCAAAGGATCACTGAAAGAAAGTCAAATGCAGCAAAACAAGAGAACACACAAAGATTTTCCTCGGGGAAACCACAAGGGAGAAAACCTCGCAAAAATTCCTCAGTATAGAATTCGACTAAGATAGTGTAAAACCCTAGAAACAAGAATAGTTTCTCATCTTCCACAATAGACTCTTTCTCTCTCTCTCTCTCTCTCTCTCCAGCACAATACTTGAGTGTAAGATACGTGTGAATGAGAGAGGTGCCTCACCTATTTATATTCTTCTGTTGACTTTCCCTCTAACTTAATAGGGCTGACTTCTCTAACTGACTGGGCCCACTTGTCCAACTGGACAACACAAATAAAATTTATTATATTGACACTTTGTTACTATTGCCCCGACTTACAATGGAGGGTTTACCTCATGAATTTTACATGACCAATTACATCAGGGACATCTCCGAATGGAGGAATAACATCTTCGAAGGAGAATACAACAAAATTATAATAGAATATATTACAAAGTTACAATACTTTAATAAGGAGAGAAAGCAAGTATCTCAACTGGGCTGAGTGATAAGAGAGCAGGTCTAATAGAGAATAGCGATCCTTCCACTTAAGACAAGTGATAGCAATCATTCAAACCTAGGGTCTTGCGTTAGCCATTACTAATGGGGATCCTACGTAAGCCATTACCGCAAAGCCATTGGAAGCTACTTGGAGTGAGCATCCAAGTGGCGCACCCAAAACCTTACATGATGGGATGGGGTTGAAATTACTCTAAAGATACCAACGTTTCTATACTTGCATCTCAAAGAAGAGCTTTTAATGCCCATGAATGCTTACACAAAGAGGGAATAAGAGCTCTACGCCAATGAATACTTGCATAGGGAGAAGGGAGGGGATTTATGCCCCAGGTTGCTCTGGTAGAGCATAATTGAGGGAGGGAATAACGACTTCCACTCCGGATGGGGAGAATGAGGGGTTGGACGCTGGCCACCCTCTGTAAATATAAAAGAAAAAAATGATATATATACATATTATCTATATATATAACAACTATAAGAAAAAAAACAAAAAATTACAAAAACAAATTCTATATTTAAAAGCTTCTGGTTGGGGGGGATATGCCCTCTTTCAGGCTTTAGGGAAGGTAGGAAAGGGGAGAGGACTCACAAAATCCACTGCTCGGGAAAACTAACAACCATAGACAAAAGTGGAATAATTAGTTCTTAAGTAAACCTTTAGTTTTGTAGCAAACCTTTAGCGTGTTGCATTGTGATTGTTATGGAGTTGAGCTCTCTCTAGATCTAGTGCTCTGGTGGAACCATTTGTGGGGCCAAACTGTTAGCATCCAAGCTTATCTAGAGTTGTAGAGCTCCTTCATTGTTGAGCTAGAGAAATTTTTCGAGTGGAAGGTGAGAAGCAGACACGGTTAGGGTTTTTGCCCCTTTTTCCTTGCATTGTGGGATGACCAACACAGTCCGCGTGGTGGTCATGCAAAGGCCTTGGTATATTAGGGTTAGGGTAGGGTATGTTTAATATAATTGGTTCTAAATTAAAATTAAATTATAATCTTAAATTTTTATATTTTATATAATGAATTATGTTTAGTATTTAAAACGGAGTAATTTAATTAGATATTGTTGTTTAGCATTATTAGATTTTGTAAAATAATTAATATTATTTAAATTTATTTTATAAGTATACTAGGCTAAGTAAATGCTTAATATGGTGAACTTTAATTAAAATTTTATATAAGCTGAAGGGTAAATAAATGTTAATATAAAATAAATTGTAAAGTGGAGCATGATTAAATTTTGTGGTAATTAATTATTAAATAGTTAGCTAAATATAACATTAGGACCTTACAAATCCTAATTAATTATGGGCTAGATAGAAGATTAAATGAATTAGGGTACACAATTTGAGACAAACCATGTTAAATTGAATTTAAGACAAATTAAGCAACATAAGAGTTTTATGTGGGGAATCACGATGAGTGTGACCCCAACGACATGTATGGTCATTGATGACTACCTAATCCGTGAGGATGATGCACTGCCATGCACACAACTTAAGACGTAGTCTCTTACCTATGCCTCGATGATGAATTCTATGTAGGGACGTAGTAGTGCCTTCATACCCCTACCCTTTCAGGAATTTTCCTCGGTATCAAGTAAAGCTCATTTACGAGCGAAGAAAGAAAAAAACTTATCCTCAACATATATATATGAGTATGTGTTTAATTATGACCTAGATAAAACATGAACCATGTATTAATGATGAATTATTCCATGATACATGATAACCATGGAAAGAACACGAGTAGGTCGAGGACGAGGCCGGGAAATGAAGTCTGAGGAGACTGTGCTGGCACCATCACCGGAGACTGTTCTCATTTTGCGCTCCCTTGAGGAAATAAATGAGACACTAAGGGGACTTCAGAGGGAAATTGATACACCCGAGGTAGAGGTTGAGGCCCCACCATTGAGGGAGGGTGACCCAAAAATACCGTTAAACCTATTGCAGAGACCCCCTCATTAGGACATCACGAGGGAACTTCAGAAAATCAGACTTCTAGAGTTTTGGAGGTCGTGGAGGTGTACGAGTGGAGACATGGTTGGAAGGGATCACTGGGTTTTTAGCATTGTAGGAATACACTTTCACATCAAAATCCAAGATAGCCATATTTCAGATGAAGGACAATGCTTTAAACTAGTGGGTAAACCAAGAAAGGAAATTGTGCCTTACCCCAGATGCGGTCCCATGGGAGCTATTTGTGGATAAGTTCAAAGGGAAGTACTTACCAGTCTTTTACCAGGAATAACATCCAGGAGCCTTTCACACCTTGGTTCAAAGGAGTCTATCGGTGGAGGAATATGAGGTAATATTCATGGAACTAGTTAAGTATGTTCCCTACTTGGACACTAATCAACACCAAGATGAGCGATTTGTGTACAGACTCAACCCTAGGATTCAATCCCAAGTACGAATGTGGAAACCCAGTTCAGTTTCCAAGGCATTCAAATGTTCTCACTATACCAAAGAGATGTTGGGTGGGAAAACCTTGAGGACATTCAATACTCAACAGTCAGAATTCATAGGGAAGGCCCCTCGAACCTACCCTAGAGGAGGGTATGAGAGACCACCTCCTTATGGAAACAAGTATACACCTAGAGTTACGACAATAGATAGATCATTGGCACCTAGTACAGTGTCACAATCTATAACAGGAACTCACCAGGGTACAAGGAATTATCTGGAAGCAGTTGGCAGGGAATGGGGATCCAAGGGAAGGAACCCCTCTCATAGGTCTCAACAGGTCATCTCACCTACATCGTTACAGGTTCCTTACTGAGGGTGTGGGGCTCCATGCTATCAGCAAGACTATCCTGAGTTATGATCTGGTATAGTGCATCAAGAGGGAAAGGCCCCAATGGGGAGTGGAGCAAGTAAGCATCAAATATCAGTAGCAGTGCATAATATTGAGGCTGAACACCAATCGACGATGATGGAGTGAACATGTATAATCAATGATGTTAAACTCATAATTTTGTTTGATTTTGGTTCTATTGACAATTTTATTTCTCCATATGCATTAGGTAAATGTAGGTTGGAAGCCTCTGAACACAACGATTTCAACTCAATCAAAATGGATTCTGGGGTAAAACAAGCAGTAGGACCTAGTGTTGACAATTGTAGGGTAGATCTTGGGGTGTGTGTTACACAAGTCAAAGTGTATGTCACCTCCCTTGGGACTTATGACCTTATTATAGGTATGAACTGGCTTGAGGAACATCGAGCTTTCCTTGGCTGTTATGAAAAAGAAGGTCCTTTTTGTTCATGATGAAGGGAAGGCCATTAAGATTTAGGGTATCAAACAGAAGGTGTCTCTACATTTCATCTCGGTGATGAACGTAAAATGATGTATGAGGCAAGAATGTTAGTTATATATCGTTGAAGTGGTAAATAATGAAAAGGGACCCTCCTTAAATCAATACCTGGTGTTAGTTGAATTCATTGATGTCTTTCCCAAGGAACTACTTGGGTTACCTCCTAAGAGGGAACTTGATTTTACCATTGATATTAAATCCAGTTCAGATCCAACATCAAAGACACCTTACAGAATGACGACCCCTGAGCTGTGCGAGTTGCAAATGCAGCTGAAGGAATTGTTGGACCTAGGATTCATAAGGCCAAGAATTTTGTTATGGGATGTACCAGTAAGATTTGTAAGGAAGAAGGATGGTTCCTTGTGTCTTTGCATATACTATAGATATTTGAACAAAGCCACAGTACCCAATACCTTGAATAGACGACCTCTTCGATCAAATGAAAGGGGCGACGATATTTTAAAAGATCAACCTGCGATCTGGTTAACATCAACTTCAGGTCAAGGGAGGTGATATACTTAAGATGACATTTCAAACTCGGTTTGGGAACTATGAGTTTGTGGTGGTACCCTTTGGCTTGACTAATGCATCGGGTATATTCATGAGCCTCATGAATATTGTGTTTAGAAAATACATAGATCGGTTCGTACAAGTCTTCCTTGACAATATCCTTATCTACTCCAAGAACAAAAGAGAGGATGAGGAACACTTGCGAATAGCGTTTTCATGCTTCAGAGAACACAATTTGTTTGGTAAGTTGTCCAAGTGTTCCTTTTATCAAAAGGAGATCCATTATTTAGGGCATATAATTTTTGGTGAAGGAATTTCTGTGGATCCATAAAAGGTGAAGGCCATAATGGATTGGCCCATTCCAAGGAATGCACATGAAGTAAGGATCTTCATGGGTTTAGCAGGATATTATAGAAGGTTTGTGGGAGGGTTCTCAAAAATAGCGAAACCCATAACTACCTTGCACTGCAAGGGTATAATATATGACTAGTGGACCGAAGAATGCGATGTTGCATTTGCTAAATTAAAAGAGTTACTAATGAGTGCACTAATTCTACAGGTTCTAAATATGGAGAAGGACTTCATAGTTTGCACATGTGCCTCAAGGCTAGGTTTGGGTGTTGTGTTAATGCAGGAAGGTGGGGTAATAACTTATGCATCAATAAAGTTAAAACCTCATGAAGAGAATTACCCTACCCACGAATTAGAATTAGCAGCAATGATGTTAGCCCTAAAGCTTTGGAGACATTACCTTGTCGAGAGAAGGTTTGAGCTAAAATCAGATCATGAAAGCTTGAGGTACCCTTTCACTCAAAGAGACCTAAATTACAGGCATAGGCGATGGAGTGAATTTATGAGCAAGTACAATTTTGGGATTTCTTACATCAAAGGGGAGAAGAATGTAGTAGCCGATGCCATAAGCATAAAACCAAGGAGTTTCTCTCTCATACCTTTAAAGTTAGATTTAAAGGAGAGAGTATTAGGGCAGCTAGTCGAAGACAGTTGGTACATAAAGGTTGTGTTGGCACTCTAACAGGGAAGGCAGGTGGAACCTAAATTTGAAGGGTATGAGCTGGAAGCAGATGGGTTGTTGCGATATCAAGGGAGAATGTATATCCCTCAGGAGGGAGATATTAGAGAAACTATACTCAAGGAAGCCCACATATCAGTCTATTGTGCACATCCAGGAGTAAAGAATATGTATGCAGATATGAAAGATATCTTCTTTTGGGAAAGAATGAAGCAAGACGTGGTCCAATTCGTTGCTAGGTGTCTTGAGTGTCAGCAGGTCAAAGCTGATTGTCACCACTCGAAATGACTGTTGCAGCCACATGAAATTCCCATGTCAAAGTGGGAGGTCATTTCGATGGAATTTGTGGTAGGATTGCCTCTTACCTTGCATATGCACAATTCCATTATGGTCGTTGTTGATAAATTGACCTGGAATGCTCACTTTATTCCAGTTAAGGAAACCTATGATATTGCATATGTTACATGGGTGTTCATCTTCATGGGTTTCCCAAGAATATTATCTCGGATAGGGATGCTCGATTCATGTCCAGGTTTTGGACAAGTTTGTAGTCTGCTTTAGGAACTCAGCTGAATTTAAGCACAACTTACCATATTGAAATAGATGGCCAGATAGAAAGAGTGAATCGGGTGATGGAGGACATGCTTAGGATGTATGTTATGGATCAACAGACCCATTGGAAAAAACAATTACCCTTAATAGAGTTTTCGTACAATGATAGTTACCACAACTTAATTGGTATGCCACCTTATCAAGCCCTATATGGGATCCCATGCAGAACACCATTGAGTTGGGAGAGGTTAGAAGACTGAGTAATTGTGGGACCTGAGTTGATTCAGGAGATGGAAGAATAGGTGAATCAGATTAGAAAACTGTTAAAGGAAGCTCAGGATAGGAAAAATAATTATGTCGACGCGCATAGGGTTGACAAAAACTATAAAGTGGGAGATGTAATTTTCATACAAAGAAGGGATAATAAGAGTACCATTAGGTTTGGGAAGGGGACAAAGTTGTCACCCTAATTCATAGCACCCTTTGAAATTATAGAGAAAGTTGGACCCATCGCGTATCATCTCGCGTTGCCACCCCATTTGCATAAAAATCAGAATGTATTTCATGTATCTGTTTTACGCCATTATCTAGCAGCTAAGTCTCATAAACTAAATTGGAAGGAACTGCAGGTTTCATACGAGGGAAACATTAGGGTTGAACCATTACACATATTGTACCATAGGGATAGATATCTTAGGCACCTTTTGGTGGACCAAGTCAAGGTCCATTGGGACAAGTGTAGCCCAGGTTCTGCTACCTGGGAGGACACAGAGACCATGCATCGTGATTTTCCCACACTATTTTGATTATAAGTTCGAGACGATGTTTCCTGAAGGGTGGGTGTATGTAATGCCATGTTTTGATCTTATTACCTAGACCATCATTACTGGATGCATTTTCTTATTATTTCAGAACTTCATCAGTAGATGACATTATGGACATATGGATTTATTATTTGTGGAATTTATATATATGTGCGTGATGTTAATATTATGAGTTATGAACATGTTTTGATTATGTATTTGGCATACAAATTCAATAGATTGTGGTACGTGGATACGGATTTAAGTTACGTTCAAGTAAATGATTACGACGCCAAATGCATGGTGCAAATGATTATATTGTTGTTGTTAGTATTAACATATTATGTATGGACATGTCGACGATTATTCAACATTTTATTATGAGACTAACCAATAGGTTTAAAAGAGCTAAAAGATAGCTGATCTCCACAAGGTGGAAGTACCTCGACAACATGATTTCAAAATATATGGTATGAGAATTAATTGTTATCGTTATATGTGATTATTGTTATTATTATGATGTGTGGGCTCGTGTGGGGTTTCAAGAAACTCAACCACCCAAATTGGTTATTCGATGGAAAAACCTGAGTACGACAGTTGCAATGTAGTCACTATGTCGAATGCAGACATAGTCCCTTGTTCCATTGAGGGGGGTGGAGGCATTACCCACCGTTATCCCCAAAACCTGGAGTCATGGGAGGGTTTCGCTATGGTACGCTCCCCAAGGTGTGTGATGATGACTAGTAGATGCCTGCTGGGGAAGCTTGGTCGATAGAGTCGACACTTTCGTTTATGGGTTCTAACTAGAGTTAGGTCATGTAGTTGATGCTCCAAGGTAGTCCAATAGAGGAAGGATAGGATGTGGAAGTTAGTTGTGAATTATGTAGAATGAAGTAGGAAGATAGGAACAACATGGAAGTTTTAGAAGGGAAACTGATTAAATGTGTGTTGAAACCCTTTGCTTGATTCTTATGTGGTGTCTCATTATGTTTTGTTGGTGTCATGGCCTATTATGATATGAGTTACTGTCTAAACCTTGCAAATTCATGTTTAAGTGTGTGTTGACATATAGTAACTTATGTGATTATGTGTGATGTGTGGTTGAGTACTATTAGCATACCTACACGACGTATGTAAGAATTATCTACGTTAACATAACTCGTCTATATATATGTTTGTATAAATGGTATGCCATGCTATTATAATTAGAACTTCATGTTTTGTAATTGTGACAAGTCAAATTATATTTGTTATTTATCAGGTTAGGAAGTGACATAATTGGGTCAATTTATTAGTAAAGGGTTTGATTATGATTAAGGTTGGTTAATGATTGTGGTCATCATTAAATAAATATTATTTAAGTTGATTAGAGTTACTTAGTATGATTGCTAAATGTGATGCTAATTACTAACTTAATAATGATCAAGTTCTAATGAGGATTAAATTCAATTAATGCTAATTAATAATGCAAATAGTATTGATTATGTTATTGAGATTTGATTAACTTAAAATTGTTGAATACGTTCATGGTTACTAAATCATTAAATAAATTATTAATGTGGTTGATATTGATAATCACTTTATTATCAACTTTATTAATAAATGCTAATTAACAAACGAATTATAATATTTCTATGAATGATGATTATGATGATTTGTAATTAATTAGGATCAATTAGATTATGGTAATTTATCAGTATTAATTAGGATTGCTATAATTAATTATGATAAATTAAAACTAATGAGGAAGTGGTGGTAATTGATTATTAATCACAATTAATTATAGTTAAGGTTAATTTTCTTAATGCGGTAAACAGTTCCATGTATAATAATTAAAGTCAAACCAATATTAATTAGTAATAATCGAATAATTAATCGAGTCTTAATTATAACATAATTATAACAGAATGTAGTTTACTATGGAGTATGGTAATTGTAAATAAATGTCATTTTAATATTTTAATATTTATCATCTTAAAAGGAAAAGAATGTAGAGTTTGAATGTCCGTTGAGTGTGAAAATACAAATGATTATTTATGTAAATGAATATTAAACACATATTATTTTGGTTGTATTGAATGTGATTTATATCATGTTAATGGTATTGAAGAAAAGGGGGGATAAACCTTGACATAATGGACAGGAGGGGGGTTGAAAAATTAATTTTTGGGATAAGGTAGTATTGAAGGAAGGGAGAGTTGGTTAAGAGTAGGATATAGGGAGAAGAATGTGGAGGTTTTGGTGGGATCTAAAAAGAGGAGGAAGAGGAGCAAAAGTCATTTTTGGAAATTTTCAAAGGAAATGGAGATTTTATCACTGGTTGGACTGTACTCAGGTTTTGGGCTCAGAGGTCTAAGAATTGAGTTCTTGGAGCTAGGAAGTCAGTGAGAGTATCCTAGTTGTAAAGGTGGCGGATTGGTTTGGATGGTTGAGTTTTTTTGTTACTATTAAAGGGATTGCAGGTTGCATGACCAAGGAGTTTGAAGGGAGCTCAAAGGAAGGAACTACTAAGGAACAAAGCGCTAAACCTACAGGTATTTTAAATGACTTTTCAAATTATAAATTAAGGAAAATCTGTTGAACATGCCAGAATGAGTATATTATTCTGTCAATTTAATTTTACAAAAAAAAGTTACGGATACGATATGCTGTAATATTGTTGTACCGATTTTTTTATTTGTTTTATACCTGCATGAAACATTTAGATGAATCAAACAAGTTAGTTAAATTAGAACCAGGTTAACTTAGAACTAGTTGATAAAACAAAACTTGAAAGGTTATATTCTTATTAAACTAAGGACCGGGTCAGGTCCTACAGTAATATATTGATAATCTTGTTATCTCTTTTCCATTTTCTATGTCAGTTGAGAATGAAGTTCTTAGATAATTAATGGGTTTATTCCATGGAATGAGGATTATTTTGAATAATGGATGCCAAATCTTGTTGTAAAAGGATATAAAACTTTTCCTTGTTATGTTTTATGGGGTTTGTGGCTTTCAAGAAACATGATGTTATTTCAAGGAAGAAATTTGGCACCTAGTATAGTTTCTCATAATATCATGCTTTCCTATAGAGAAGGGTGGAAGGCCCCCAAGATGAAGGCAACGAGGATCCTTGAAGAGCTAGTCATACACAAAATATTGGGGATTCTTTGATGGGGTATCTTAGGAAACATGAGGCCTATGTGGAGTTGGGGCATTATTTTTTCTTAGCAATCATGATTACTTTTCTCATAAATATGGTGGAGGGAAAGGCACTAATAATATAGCTAAATTTTTTACACTATGGGTATTGTTTAAATATGTTGCAGGTCAAGGTATAAAGTACTTGTAGGTGCCAGGGGATTGAGTTCGTTGATGGACTGGTGTATTGGAAAATTCCATATTAAAATTTCATTGTAGGTCATATTATGCACAAGAGTGGAGGTAAAATCTCAGTTTTATTTTTTTGTTTGTTTGTAAGTAAGCACCCAACTTGTGACCTTCCATTTACAACTTTTCATCTCAATTAATCATTACCAATTTCTCTAACCGCCGTGAGATTCGGTTTATTTGTATCTCTTCACATATCTATAGAGATTTTAACACAAAAAGTAGATTTACTCTCAAATGATGTTATTGCTTTCTAGGAAGGTAATTTGGCCATTCAAGAATTCAAGAAAGAAGTGGCCACACTTGAAACAATATTTCCTTTCCTATGAATATTGAGAAGGGTTGTTTTTTTTCCAAGAAAAAACTATATGTTTGATATTTTGAGTAGAAATCAAAATATACATTTGCTTAGCCTCTTGGCTTAGGTCTAAAAATACCATGAGTAGTTTCATGCAATAGTCCAATTCTATTTAGTGACAATATTCGAAGAGGAAAATGATGCTCTAGGATCCTTATAGACTTGTGATTGAAACAACAAAACAAATTTAAACTTTACGATCCACAAAGTGATCCATTCCCAAAACAATACAAATATTTTATTAAAGTTTGAATATAGATCAAGGATATTCAGATGTTAGTGCATCTTCCTTGATTTCTTTCACTGATAAGAGTCCTTCGTACAAGGAGAGAGATTCTTTAGATAGAGAATTTGGTTTGTTGTTGAAAATCCTGGATATATGAGTGACATAAATTGAATCCAAGTGAGACTTTGCTTCTTGAACTCTATTCAAGATAGATTGTAGAGTCAAGTTAGTGATTTGACATTTTAATTTGCTCAATCGATGAGCAACTTATAGTCCCCTAGGACCTGTAAAAGAGTTACTACTTTGTTTTTTGCAAATTTTATTAAGATATATAAAGCCAAGAATTCAACTTTGTTGTTCAAAGTAGTTCTAGCACTGACCCTACAAAAATAGTGTTGATGATTGTTTAAGTGGAGGATGTGTTGGAGTAGCTATTTGGCTTAGCCGACTAGACTTACTAGTCGACTAATTGTAGATTAAGTCGACCTCATAGGTCGTGTTGGTTGGTTGAACCGACAGGTAGTTACTATAACTATTTTGTAAATGTATATATAGGATGTTGAGCCAGATAGATACTTGGTTCAGTTTGTTGTATGAACCCACATGTGTAATTGAGTAATATAATATGTTATTCTATCTACCATTCTTGTCACTTATTCTGTTATTGTTATATGATTATTTATGTGTATCATTGGTAACCTTGCAATCCAATTGATTACAAAATTGGTTCCATTGTGGGTGATACATATACTAATGAAATGACTATGACTAGATGATCTCAAAGTAGGAGATTAAGAACTGGTGGGAACGTAAGATTGCAAATTATTTGCAGAATTATGCCAGAAGAAACAAACTAACTATTGCGCAAGAAAAGGAGACTTTTTTCTATGAAACACATGATAAGTTTGTCGAGTCTGTACCTCATTATTTAAATAAACTACTAGATGAAACTATTGGAAGAAACTAAATACCAACAACTAATCCATAAGCTAACAAGGGGAGGTCGTACAAATTTGTTGGAGTGGTTCGAAAGAATCATCGACGAGTTCCGTGAGGAAAGAGCAATCGAAGAAAGAGTCTTTTTAGGTAGTATCAAAGAGAGATTCTACAATGACCTAACCAAATAGTTCTTATGCTCGTTGGCGACACTTTTTTTCAAATTCTTGATCGATAAGGGTGTGGGTCATATTGTCGAACCTTGTCCATTACTGATAGATCCACCATTAAACACAAACTGGGCGCCCAAATAGAAGGAGTGGGAAAAAATTGTCAAAGAAAGAGAGTGGGAGTACTTTCTAAGAAAATAAAAATCTCCACCTGAGATTACTAAAGCTTTCGGGTCAGCTACGGGGGGGTAGCTGGTCATGTCCTAGAGTAGAGTAGGGGAATTCTAGTCAACTTGTGAAAAAATTACTGCTAGTGATGTAAAGTCGAGCCAAAAAGGAGATAATTTTAACAATTACTCACAAAATCACACTTGATGTACAGAAGATAGAATGGAAGAATAGGTGAAAGATAAGGGAAGAGATTAGAGAGAAAACTGTTGTTATCAAGAGGAGAATAATGACTAGAGTGACATAACAAGAAGATAATCCAGCAGAGTCGAGTCACGACCAATAGGAAGAAGGCATTGATGAATAAGTCTCACCAATGGAGGAATATTTGTGGATAGAGTGTGGTGAAGCTCTCCAAGTTTATATACCCCAGAACATCACACCCCATTCTCTCTTAAATTCTATCCAGAGTGCCCAAGTGCAGGATATTGCTCAGGAAGAATTGGGACTACGAGTTGGCGAGTTAGGTGTATGGATTCGACTAGATGAATAAGGAAACAATGTTAACCATCTTGTATTTAATCGACCGCAGGAAGGAAATTGGGTTACTTTTCAACCCTTTTCATCTAACCGCATTATTCACGTACTCTACTCGAAACATGAAGGAGAACCCCCTAACCAATCACAGCTTCAGGTGACACACTAAACCAATCGAATCCAAAAGAGAGGATACCCCAGTCTCAATAATCTACATGGGTATAATCAAAAGGAGTTGACATAAATCGACTTATAGTCGAAAGCGTACCAACTGCTACAGATAAAACGTTCAATGGAAACAAAAGTTCTATTGAGAATAGATGTGAAGAAAAATAGAGTCACAAGAAGTAACCCACCATCGCCACCACCACCACCCCCTCCATCCCCTCCACCACCAAGAAAAAACATAGATATCGATGATATGGCACACGTGTCTTCACACATCCTTGTCTATGAGGGAGAAGGAGATCCCATATGACATTGGTTCGTCTGTGAGTCAACTTGGGAATCAAATGTTGTTACTAATGAAGATTGATAGATGGATCAGTTTGTTGGCACTTTGTGGAAGTGATCAGTCACATGGTACATGGCGTACACATAAAAGACTCAAATTAAAACAACATTAAACAACATTTCATTTCATTTTTCAAGACTCTAGATGCAAAGCATCTGATGTCAAAGAAACTAAAGACTACAGTCTAGAATTTGATAGTAATAGTTCGAGAGTACAATAAAATATTTAAAGACCTACTAATCCAATTGGAGTACAATATAGATGAACAATTGCTAATTCAATGGTTTGTTGCAGGAATCCTACAAAATATCTGAATGCATATCAGATTGGACAAATTTAATACTTATGAATATGCACTAATGAAGGCGTTACAAGTAGAAATGGATGAGGACTATCTAGTAAAACCTGTTGATAGTCATATTAAAGAACAAATGGAGATTATGCAGACGTCAATACAGGATTTAAAACTCAAGGGCCATGAAGTCTGGTGTATGAAATGCTCGACAACCAGACATACAAAATATTATTACCGACAAGAAGAACATCGACAAGATGTACGGTTCGTTTAGTGGAAATTCTTTTATGACATTTTCCAGGATCATGATCTAAATGCGACAAAATATTGTCCATACAATATGAATAAGGAAAAATTTCACTGGTGCACCATATACGAGGTCAAAATCCATGCAACAGTCAAATGTCAGCTAAACCTAAAGAATCGACATAATTATTACGCGATTTACTAGACAAATGATGTAGCACAAAATAACAACAAAAATAATACAAGGAAGAACAATGAACGGAATGAGAAAAAAAACCAAAGATATGATGGTTGAAGGTACAAGCGCCGATATGATAACAATCATTGTGGAGGATTTTCAGGTCCAGACTGATTCTTTGGGAATCGGGATAATAGACCACGCCAACTGATCCAGTGTTATACGTGCTTAAAAAAGGGCATCAACACGCTGAGTGACCATATAAGGATCGAACCGACCTTGAATTTTGTACAAGTTGTGGTGTCAACGATCACTCTTTACAGGATTTCCCCACTATGCTTGAAAATATCAATAATAAGAAAAACGTTAATGTCTTGTTTAGTGTGCAAAAATGTGATGTTATGAGAACTAAAAATGTACAAATTATCACTCTTCAAGGCACACAAATCGTCATGGATAATCTCAAAATAAGTAAAATAAAGAATAAATACGATTATCCTAAGCCTGTCATACAAAAACAATTATATAATGATGCGACGAACATATTTCAAGAATTAGCTGCACAAGAAGTAAATGATGACGTTCGACAAAAGATGCCTCAAGAATTAATTAATCTAATACACAATGATAATTTTGTTGCAAAATTAATTGACTTATTGTACATTCTTAAGAATAAATCTGGTATTGATAAGCAATCCAAAAACATATGCAACTTGAATAAAAAAGATAAAAGTGACGCAGACCCTTTAGTTGACTAGGGAATTGAAGGTTACCATGTTCGACAAGTCATTATCGACTTCAGATCATAGGTAAATATCATGGCTAGGGACACACGGGAACAATTAGGTAAACCTTAACTTAAGGAATCTGGCATATATTTGAAATTAGCAGATCAAGGACAAATTGAACCCATTGGTGTTTGGAGGAATTTCGACACAACTGTAAAAGGTATCACTACAAAATCCAACTTTGAAAATATTAACCCTAAGGAAGGATCCAGTTCCTTTGTAGCCTTAGTAGGATGAACATGGGGTCAAAATATGAAAACATCCATTTCACTAGACAAAGAACAAATACAACTTAAAGGAAATGGGCAAAAAGTTCATCCATCACAAGGTGAACCATGGACAAAACCTATAGATGAAGAATTCGATGTCTGAAAACTATACCAGATACAAAATAATGAGGATTACGCCAAACCAAACATATATGTAGAGGTTCACTTAGGGAATTGAGATTCTGTAGGTTATAACTCATATGCATATTTATATGACTGGGAAATGAAAAATTATGAAATACAAGAGAGGGAATGTTGGACCATCCAAGCCATTTCAAAAAATCAAACAAGTCAATGTTTCTCTGTGTCTGTAATTCCAAAAATATTTGAAAGAAAAGTTAGGGAATATCCATCCCTAACACCAATGAAGAAAGAAACATCAATACGACCATCACTTAGGTATAAAGAGCAGGAAAAGCACTAGTCCTTCACATTGAACAAGTATCTAAGAATATAGGAGAACACGGCCGACTTCAAAGTCTAGTTGAAACATTTACGGGACAAGCTGCTTGGTGGTGGGATACCCACTAGTTGAGACTACAATCATGGTCAACAGCTTCAACATATTTTGTCGAATGATTCAGAGAAAATAAGCTAACAAATCAAGCAGAAATACCAGTATTTACACAAGGTCGGGATCTTGAAAAACACATCATTACATGTGAAAAAGAATGGAAAAGACTTGGATATAAATATGAACGAATATGGCCACACCTATTCTTGTCGACATTAGATGACCTACCAAACAAATGGTACAAAATGGAAGAAGTGCAAGGTGAAACGTTCTTATGGAACGAACTTAAAGAAAATTTCATCAAGGACTTCAAGTTTATACCTGAATATGACCAACTAGTCGAAGATACAAAGCAAATACAAACATTTATAAAACCGATAGTTAGTAGTAGTTCTATAGGAACTCACAACCGACCGAACACCTCATGTCATAATATTTGGTCAACAAAAGTACCACAATAAAAAGAATTCGACTTCAAACCGAACATACAAGGGGAACAAGCTTTCAATGGAAATCTGACCATCCTGAAATGACGAGACCGATTAAAATAATACTAAAATTCGAATCAACAGAAAAAGAATAACCTGAACGGATTATAGCAAAAGAATTCTCGGCAACGTTTTCACAATTCAAAGAAGGAAGTCGACAAATTAATGAAAGCAATGCGCTAGAGTGGATGGACACAAAAATTAAAACAAAAGAAGTCGACATCTCTAACGATGATAGATCTAAACTTACAAAAAATGAAGATTACTAGAATGAAGAACATACAACAGAAAACGTTATCTGGTGACATAATCTACAGACTTACCGGGTTATCAAACAAAGGTAAAAAAGCTAACAGGAACACCAACATGAGATAATTCAAGGGGACTAGTAATCAACCAAATTCAGTTTACCACAGCCAAAATAGTTGCAAAGATTGTTTCTGCGGGTCTGACAAGCACAAGGTGAGGTTCTGACTTAAAAATATACATGTTAGAAGTCGTCATAAATATAGTAGAAAATGGGAAAGTTTACCACTGGGAATAGCACCTAGAAGAAATTATCAAACACACTTGCGAAAAATGTCAAGAGGAGGGCACACCAATTAAATTTCCTTCCCTAATCATATGGATTCCAATGTACCATCTTCGACCATTCGGAGATCCGGACTTCAATGAACCGAACAGAATCGGTATGTGGAGTTTCAAAATTTTTTCAATGGCTAGAAATCAATAAGAATTAGATCAATCCAAGGTTTGGTTGGATACTTGGTTTCAAAACTTAAAGATCCAAATGACCAGATGGAGTGTACAGCAGAATATTCGACGATGTTTGCCGCCAACTGCACACATTCAACTAGAATTAGACCACACTTCAGTATGGTACCTATTGGGGGTTGGAGAAAAGGTTGAAGCCCTCGAATTTTACCTATCATTCGAAGAAATATTTGCAGAGCTCAGTCGAAATTCTAACACCAAGTTAGACATAACACCCATTGCAAAGGAGGTCGATCAACCAATCGTTGAACCCTTGACTGACTAGGAAAAATAAGAGGACTATGAAGTATGACTTCATATCAATACTTTTAACCTAGATGATACTCCAACACTTTACAAAGTTTCCATAATACCACTGACACAACAACAGGAGGAAGAAGGAGTGCATACAGATGAAGAGACCCAATCTGACAACCCTCTTCTTGAATACAAAATGACAAAAGAAAATATCCATTAGCTAGATGTCAAGTTGTCTAAATCTTCACAGAAGAGGAAGAATCCAATAAAACGAAAGGGGAAGCACAGGTTGTTACTCCCATAACAATCATATGATGAATATGAGATACATGCTAGAGCTGTGCAAATTCTAGAGGACGCTGCTAAAAGTAAAATATCAGTCGAGGAACAATTCAAAAATTTCATTGTAGAAAAAGCAAAGCAACCTCAAGCAAAGAAAGACAAAAGTGATACTCCACCAGAGGTTGATTCAGTTGACCTCATGTCCACCCCATCACCTCTATCACCAGTTCAAATAGTCGAATAATACTTACCGAATTAGACCCCATTACACCGACTATACCCGTAAACCCATATTTACAAGCATTACCCAAAAATATCCGAACCAGAGTAGATAAAGATATCGCCTTGCAAGGCTTCAATAACCTGACTACGAGCTATTTTTCCTACTGTTCAAAAACTAATGATAACAAGACCAACTATCATTTTAGAGACCCCACAACAAATTCTAGCCCTTCCGCAAAACCCCGACCATCGCAAAGTTCTGCACTAAAACCACAAATCGTGGGACTTATCAAATCCACTTTCCAAAGAAACCTAGATTAAACAGCTCAGATTGTAGAACAACAAATGTCCTCATTTATTTCACAATCCACAGGAAACCCCCCATTTCCTAACCCGATCGATGAAGAAGATGAACAAGCTATTTTGGAATAAATTTTCGACCTTGCCCAAGTCGAATCATTAGTTTCAAACCAATAAATGGTCGAGAATATAGAATCTGTTGAAGCTCCCTAATATGTCGAATCCCCATAAATGTTTGGAAACCCTTTGCCAATAGAATTCCATACCGACTCTTCCCCCATCAACTTCCAAGTGACCACCACCTCTCCCTTCACCCACACCACCTTTACCTAGACCACCATTTACCATCCCCCTGCCAGAAACCTAGTTACCAAATCCTACTTTACCTATCATACCACCACCGAGAGAAGAAGATGAAGTACAAAATAGAGAACAAGAGAGATGAAGAAGAAAGGGCAGAAAAGAAATAAATAAAAAAAGAAAAGGAACATAAAAAAAAATTATAGTTGGCTCAACAAAATATACCATTAGTTATTCACTTGGCTCAGTTAGGGTCGACAACAACAGTTGACATGCATAAAATAGGAATAGAGGAGCTAGACCGTCTGGTGGATGCCATCAATAAGGAGTCAAGAATAAGGAGAGAGAAAAGAAAAGAACAACTAGTGATGTAGGAGCATTGTGGCATGCCAGCAATCATGTGATGATTTGGTCACATGCTGTGACATATTTTTGATTTGCTTATTTTGTTGAGTCAGAGTTTGTTAGCCATAGGAAGGATTGCGTATCATGACTCCCTGCGTGGAGATCAAGGATCCGATTGTTTGTTTGAGACATGGATGTTTCTCATCATGCTATGTAGTCATTTTTTTTCAGTTACAGGACCACTTAACAAAGGTGGTCATAGTTTTAGTTTAAATAGACAGTTTAGAGATGTAGAGGGGGTTCTACTCTTCAACATTTAGAATTTCGAGTTGTAGAGAAGAGGAAAGACCGGTGTCTGATCCCTACTTGTAATTATTTTGAAGAATCGGAAGGAGAGAGATCCAAGTTGTGTGCATTTTTCTTGATTGTTTAATAGAAGGATTAACCATGTGTTTGTAGGGTTGTTATCCTTTATGCATGTGCTGTGTTGAACTGTGTATTTTCGCAGAGTCGACTTCGGCGTTTTCCTTAACATTGTGTATTTATGTGAAGTTTTTGAATTCACGCATCAATTTCATGCTTGAATGGTTGACTTAGAGTGTAGATGCATTCATAAGAGTGTTAGGATAAAGAATCGGGAAGATTTTAGGCTCGATTGATCAATTTCATGATCAATCGGCACAACCCACAGGTTTTCTTCCTTAACAATTTTTTTGCAGAGAACAAATGTTGGAGATTGAGTCCGCAGATTAAGATGTGACGGTCTATAAGAATCCTGCAACGGAATTTGTGAGGAATTTAATATATCCACAGAGATCTTAGAGGTCCACATCAAGGAGAATATCGACGATCGGAGCGAAGGCCTAAAATATCTGACGGTTAGGAAAATTGCGGGGAGGCAGTTGCGGTGGAGCAATTTTGGGAAGTTGTCATCCCGCATCCCACAATCTGATTGTGGGAAGGCTGTTGTGGAAAGAAAGTTGCAGAGTGCGACTTTGGTATTTTGAGATCCTACATCTCGCAACTCGCATGTAGAAACAAAGTTGCGGAAAGCCGTGTTGTGGAGGTGAAATCGTGGGAGGGTGATTTTAGAGAAGAATTTGGATGATGAAGCTAAATTTGGCAGTCCTGCTAAGTGTAGGAGTCACTAGATCCTAGAAGTGTTGTTTGGGGTTGGTTGTGATCGACCCACCTGCACCAACTAGAAAAACTAAAGACAGACCAGACTGAATTACTGACAAAGTGTGAAATTTTGGCGAGGAAATTCATTTCAATCTCGGAAGGGGTCGACACTGACAAACTGTTGGAAAAAGAATACCAATTGTTTGGAAGTGTCGTGTTAAAATTTCAAGCACAACTACAAGGAAGGATAGAAGAGAAGGAATAAGAAACTACTATATTACTGAGAAATCAGTATACAACATTTTTGGAAGCCTACACTGTGTTGAGAGAAAATATCACAGAATCTAATGTAACATAAGAAGTCTTGAGGAATTGGTTCACCTACTACAACCAAGTGTTTTATCAGGTGCAGGATACTTGCGAGCTCATTAGTTCACTACAGGACCAACAAGTGAGCACAAAACCAATGGAGAAAATAATTCAAAACTAACTTGCGTCAGAGATGGCAAAGTTAGAAAAAATAGAGAAGCAAGAACATCAGTGGATCAGCCAAGCAAGAACCATCCTAGTCTGTCTCGACAAGATTCATCCTCATATGAAAAGACTACTTGAGACTTCCAAAGAAAAAGCACAACTCTTGGGACCCGACATGAGCAATATTTTTAACTTGAACATACACCAAAAGGTGGAGAATCTGTCGAGTCTCACAACTCTAACCATAGACATCCAAAAGGTGCTTCACACTTGGGAGGAATTACAACACCAGTTAAAAATTACTGCAGAATCTATTGTGGAAGTATGCATACAAAAGAAACCATATATCAGGTAGAACAACCCATGAAAAAACATTATAGAAACTACTCAAGATAGAAAATTTTCCACCTCCCTGTTTTTTCAGGACGAAGAAAGATTTTGTGTTGGGGGAGATGATGGAGGAGCTAGTTGGCTTAGCCGACTAGACTCACTAGTCGACTAATTGTATATTAGGTCAACCTCATAGGTCGTATCGGTTGGTTGAACCAACAGGTAGTTACTATAACTGTTTTGTATATATATATATATATATATATATATATATATATATATATATATATATGATGTTGAGCCAGATAGATACTTGGTTCGGTTTTGTTGTATGAACCCACATGTGTAATTGAGTAATATAATATGTTATTCTATATAACATTATTCTCTCTTGTTCTATTATTGTTATATGATTCTTTATGTGTATCATTGGTAACCTTGCAATCTGATTGATTAAAACATTGCTCTCAGCACAACAGAAGCATAGTAGATAGCTACTTGCTCCACTATTTGAGAAGCCATATGGCTTCGAAATTGATGATAGGTCTATTCTATCTAGAGTTGGATACCACCGTGATTCTATGTGACAACTAGAGTTGTAGAAAGATGAAAGATAATCCTCTCTTCCATGATAAATCAAAGCACATATAAATCCGATATTTTTCGTAAGGCATATGGTATTGAAGGGAGATAGAAAAATCTAATATGTGAGTATCGATGAGAAAGTTGCTGATGTGTTGACCAAGATTCCATGAAAATAATTTCCTCACAAGGAGGAACAATGATGATGATAAATACTTTCCTCACAAGGAGGAACAATGATGATGATAGATACTCTCTTTGGAAAGGAAGAACAAGTCAAAGATATGGACCCTTCTGGGAAAGAAGAAACATGTCGAAGATATAGACTCTCTTTGAAAAAGGAAGAACAACTCAAAGATATAGACTCTCTTTGAAAAAGGAAGAACAAGTCAAATTGATGGACTCTCGTAGGAAAGGAGGAAAAAGTTGAAGATATGTACTCCCCTCAAAAGGTAGAGTAGGTCAAAGATATGAACCCTCCTCAAACAAAGGGGGATAAGGTTGATAATATGGATCCTCCCAGGAAAGGGGGAGTGATGATAATACTGACATAAATGATGGGATGAAAGTGAAGCTTTAGTATGAAAGAGGCCAAGTTTTCTTGAAGATGCTGACAAGGTCTGACATTCACTTGTGGACGAAAGTACGGTCTGGTAGGAAATAACACTTTGTTCCTGAGAGTGGTCCTTACTAAGGACGGACCTGCAGGCATTACTCTCACATGGGGAGTACCCAAATTTATTTGTGGATACCGTAGAATAACACTCGCTCAGGAGTGGTCCTAACCTTAGTGGTAAGGATGTTCTATGATGAGTCCTTACAGATGACAGGGATGGAATTTACATGTGATCGAGATCTGCTTTGTAGAAATTACTCTTGCATGGAGAGTATACCCATATTTATATGTAAATTCCATAGAATAACACTTGCTTAGGAGTGGTCCTAGCCTTAGTGGAAAGGATTCTCTATGATGAGTCCTCACAAACATCGTAGTATAACACTCGCTTGGCAGTGGTCCTAGCCTTAGTGGAAAGGATGTTGTACGATGAGGGACAACATTTACATGTGGTCAAGATCTACTATGTAGATGATAATATTATATGGAGATTATGCCTACACGTATGTGTAGATGTCGTAGTATAACAATTGCTTAGGAGTGGTCCTAGCCTTAGTGGCAAGTATGTTCTATGATGAGGGTTGGAATTTACATGCAATAGAGATCTCCTCTGCAGACAATACTAGTATATGGAGAGTATGGCTACACATATGTGTATATGCCATAGTATAACACTCACTTAGGAGTGGTCCCAGGTCTAACAATTTGAGGATGGTCTACGTTGAGTCCTTGCAGATGGCAGGGATTGCATCTAGGTGCAGTTGAGATCTACATTCAATTGTAGACAATTCAGGTGGTTGATACTATGGACCCTCCTAATTAAGGGGGAGTAGGCTGATGAAGGATTGCATCATCCTTGGACCTATGTCCTAAAGTGATAGGGATTGATCATCCCGCAAATAGATCACGTGTATTGCAGGTAGTGTGGCTGCAAAGGATCAAAAATATCGAAGTGCAATTGCAAATGATTGAGAAGATCGAAGTGCTGCTACAAAGGATAGAGAAGATCGAAGTGCTGCTGCAAAGGATCGAGAAGATCAGAGTGCTACTAAAAAGGATCGAGAGTATCAAAGTGTTTCTGCAAAGGATAAAGAAGATCAAAGTGCTGCTGTAAAGGATCAAGAATATCGAAGTGTTGTTGCAGAGGATCGAAAAGATTGAAGTGCTGCTGCAAAGGATAGAGAAGATCAAAGTGCCATTACAAAGGATGAAAAGATTGAAGTGTTTCTACAAAGGATCAAGAATATATAAATGTCAAAGGATTAGTTGATAGATTCTGGAGCATCCAACAACATGGTTTTCTCTAGGGAATCCTTCATCACTTTCCCTCTATCAGGAGGATCTAGAAGTCAAATGGGAGATGAATCTAAAATCCCAGCTTTTGAAAAAGGTTTAGATAAAATTGAACATATAGATTTCAAGAATGGACTCTATGTTCCCTCTCCTACAACAAAGCAAATTGTTGAATATGAAGAAGAAGTAGAATCTTCCACACTGTCAATTCGAATTGAAGAAAGTCTCCTTGGAGTGACTCCTTTTCCTGCTGCTCCGAAAGTTTATGAGATCTATGATATCTCATCTTCTCACATGGATGATCTAAAGAAGAAATCCAAATCTCTGTTTTTGAAGAAAAACTCTCCTTCCATTCTATGCAAAAATTCTCCAATGATTCTTTTATTTTAAATCATGTGCATAGTTTAGCGGTGATTGTTCATAATATGAAGAGAAATTTGATTTATCTATCTCTAATGATGTTGATGGTGTGCAGATAAGTAATACCATGGATATTTTGGAAATAATTTCAGATTGTAGGAGTGATTTATTCACTCTCATTGATCTAGAGATTCTACCAAATTCCTACATGATTCCATGCACCAATACTCAAAATTTTGAAGAAGGAGAAAATTGTGCATCTACCATCTCGGTGGATCACACTCTTGGATATGATATGAACCTATTTGGATATGATTTATTTGGATCCGATATGATATTATTTGGTTCAGGTTTTAAATTCCAAGATCTTTCAATAATGCTTGTCGCTGCTCTCATTAATTTGGGTGTGAAAAATCAAGTACCACAAGTCCCCTTCAAAATTGTTGTTGGGGATTTGATATCATTCCTCACTTTTGGATCTGATATGAACCTTTTTAGATCTTATCTGATATTATTTGGTTCAAGTTTTAAATTCCAAGAGCCTTCAGTCATGCTTGTAGCTGGTTTCATCAATTTTGGTGTGACAAATCAAGTACCACAAGTCTCCTTCAAACTTGTTGCTGGGGATTTGATGTTAGTTTCTTATTATGATTTTAATGTTATTATATTTTGTGAATCATTTGTTATTTATGAAGATATATCAAATTATGGAGCTTAAGAATTCACTCTCCAGATTCCCAGGTATTCTCTACCTATCTATTTGATCACATGCTCATCTCCTCACAGAACTAGTAAAGATGGAGACATTCTGCATTCGCCTGGACACTTGCTCCTAACAATTGGAGCTGATTTTACCTCACATGGTTTGATGTTCAAGGTTTCCATATATCAGTTTCTTGGGTGTTCCTCACATGGTTCAAATTCTCAATCACTTTTTCTCTCTCATCAGTTGATTTTAGTTTCTCTACATGGGTTTAGTTTTCATCTTGCAACTGTCTATATTCCTGATTCGATTGAGCACATGATTCTTCTTACAAAGAGGAAGATTCCTCTAGAAATAATCATTTGGTCTGGATTCAGAGGTTCACATGCATAGATTTAGGATGCTGCTGCACAGAAGAACCATAATACTTCTTTGTTGCTGCATAGTGCTGCAAATTGAAGCAAAATATTTTGCAAATTTTTTAACTTGTATTTCCTGATTCATGCTTATTTTGAGGGGGGGGGTTGTTTCCCATGAGGTTTTCCCCTATTTCCTCGGTTTATTAAGAATTTTTTTTATCTTTTAGATTTTATATGGGTGATTTTTTGTCCTGTTTTTCAGGGCCCACAATTGTCTAAGTTAGGATTCAAGGGGGGTGTTAGGATTTATAATCCTCCCTTGTCCAAACTGTCTATTAGATTATATTTGCCTAAATTAGGAGTCATTTAGTTATTATTGGGTCCACTTGGACTAATGGGGCCACATGTACTAGTCACTAGAGTGCGGGGAACACCGATAGAGGCTAATTGGAACTGATTGCACTTGCATGCATAAGTTTAGGCGCCTCCTAGACTAATCCCTACATTTTAGGAGCCACTGGGAGTGCCGACACCAACCTCCTTAAGTTGTTGGAAGTTGGTAAATAGTTAAGCTTAGATATGCTTCAGTTACATTCAGTTAGATATCCTCTAGTTCAGTTAGCACCAGTTTTACATGGATGCATGTGGGAAGGTGCTAGTTCTCACCTACTTCTCACCTACCACTGTAGTTAGACTGGTTTGATTGATTGTAACTGATTGAGAGACTCGATTAGACATCTGAAATTAGCCAGTTGAAATTAGACAGTGTATTAGACACTTCTACTTATCCATGCAGTCAGACTGAGTTCGTAGATTTGAATTCATCTCTCATGATTCGAATTCTCCTTTATGTATTACCTTGTATACTATTGGGATGTAATGAAGTTTATATTATAATTATCTGAGCAATACTTATTTGTTTCTTGTGAGATTTGATTTATTTAGTGTGTATTATTCATTCATTTTCACTGCATAATAATTAAGAATCTAATTGGACTCATTTCTTTGAAGATCTAATGGCACAATAATTCTAATACTCCTCTCTGCACTATATACCTGATATAGTGGAACTTGATATCGATGTGCTTCGACTTGTCATGCAACACGGGGTTTTTCCACAGCTTCATGCAACTATGATGTTGTAGAAGATACAAGTCACATCCAACTAGAGATAAAAAAAGTCAGACTGTAGCTTTCCTAGCCACACTCCCTCGCAAATAGTTGAGCAAGAGAAAACATACTTTGCCTCAATTGTACTCAACACCATGCATGATTTCTTCCTACTGAACTAAGAGATCATGTCGGATCCCAAATTGAAGAAGCGACCTGAGGTGCTCTTCTTGTTTGTGGTGATACCTTCCCAATATAAATTAACATAACCATGTGGGTTAATCTTTTGATTTCCATCATATTTGAGCCCATAATCCACTGTACCTTTTAGGTACCTCAGTACATGATTTGTAGCTATCAGGTGAACATGTATCAGATCCGTCAGGAACCGGATCAGGGTGTTCACCGAAATCATACATCTGGCCTCGTATTCATAAGGTACATCGATGATACAATCATCTGTTGACATATCTTGGCATTAACCATCTAAGATGAAGAATCATTTAGAAGCTTCAAGTTAGATGTCATAGGTGTGGCCATTTCCTTAAATGATGTAATGTCCCCATATCATATCTCATAGATACTAACTCCATACAAAGACGATGCATAAAATTGTCAAACTAGGTGCTAGGAAATGACTAGTTTTGACTGGAAGGACTCAAACTTAAAAGGATTCTTCACTAAATGAACTCAAAGCTATGATACCAATGTAATGTTATGAATATTATGTACATATGATATCACTAATACTGCTGCAAATTAATTAAAATTTCTGATATCAACTTACAAACACTCAGTAAAATTTTATAATAGGTAAGTGAAGGTATTTTGCTGAGAAATTTGTAGCCATGGGAGAAGGCAGTGTTGGGAGATTTGAGTATATAGTTGTCATTGATGTCAAAGGTGTAGTTGTCATTGATGTCAAAGGTTTTCATGAATGACAAAGGAATAACTAGTGGATATGATGGCAGGACAAACTCAGTGAAAGACTAAAGTAGTGATGGCATGGCATGGCATAGTTGAGGATTAGGCATGACACATATGATGGCATTGCATGGCATAGTTGAGGATGTAAAATGACACATATGATGACATGGAATATGATGGTGTCCTAATGATGATGAAAGACTAAGGTAGTGATGGAAAAGTTTCTTATGAAATACAAAGGATAAGCAAAATATACCATGGAAAAGTCAACGCAACATAAGTCAAAGTAAAGACAAAATGGAACGATGATGAGGTGGTATGGACGAAGGTAGTGATGACATGACATGAGGATGAGGTGGCATAGTCAACGCCATGAGATCCGATCAATGAGGATCAATTTTTGTATAATATTCAAAGAGAGAATGTGGATCCGCATTAGTTCTAGAATGGACGATCAGGGAGCGACCCACACTAGATCTGACGGTGAACATCAAGTTTACATAAATTAGGAGGGAAGGCTAAAGATTCTGAATAAGATCAATATCGGATGGTGGGAATTGATCCCGCACGATATCAACGGTTAATGATCGGTTTTGGAAAATATAGGCGGAAGGATGAAGTTCTGCAAAAGATCAAGATGGACGGTCAGGGATAAATCCGCAAGGAAATCAATGGTCAAGGAAAATGCAGAAACAAAGTTGCGAAAGGAAATTGCTGAAGTCCAAAATAGGAAAGTGTGATTCCACATCCCGCATCCTGCAATGCGGAAACAAAGTTGCAGAAAGGAAATTGCGGAAGTAAAACATATGAAAGTGTGATTCTGCATCCCGCATCCCACAATCCGCAAGATCAACAGTCAGGAAATACTCCGCAAAATATTGACCGTGCAAAAGAGAAATTGTGAAAAGGAGCTTGTAGAAATTCAAAATGTTATGTTTCCGCATCCCGCATCCCATAATATGGAAATATCGAACGAATGAAGTTAGCTCTGCTAAAATAGATCGACATTGCGGAAGGAAAATTGTGAAAAGAATCTTGCAGAAAGGCAAAAGCGGATAGCCGACATCCCGCCTCCCGCAATATGGAGATCAACGGCCACGGAAGAACCCGCAAGAGATCAACGATGTGGAATTGGTGCTGCGAAAAGATGATTGCAGAAAGTAGAAAGTTAAATATTTGAAGAGTTGAGTTCCCGCATCCTGTAATCCACAAAATATAAGACCAACGGTTAGGAAAATGCCTGACGAAGATCAACAATGGGGAAACATTGATGAGGAAACCATGGTGCAGAAATATGGTTTCGAGAAGGGAATCAGTTTATTAGATCGATGGTTTGGAGAGACTTAGAAAGAGGATCAACAACTCTGATTAAAACTGGAAGATGACAATGTAGAAATAATATGGATATTGCGGAAGCACCTGCAAACGTTGGACAGAGGTGCAGAAATGATTTCCAAGCTGCGGAAACGATCTTTGAGATGGAGGATCAATGGAAGAACATGATAGGATGTTATAAAATATGTGATCTTTAGATATGAAAGTGTGCAACAGTGAAAGGTGTGTTTTCTCATTTTGAAGAGACACGACTGTTGAAAGAAACTTAAATGCTGAGAGGTATTTATGAAACGACCTGAGTAAGAAAGAAATATGTCTTTGCAGTTCGAATTGTATGATCAGAATCAGAGACTAGAGGGTGTGACATAATTCAGTGGGAGAGAAATAATGAGTAACATATCAGGGTGGCAGGGTGACGCTAGGGTAGGCAACGGGCTTGCAGGGGTTTGTTTCCTCCTTTCAGTTGTAGCTGGTAAAACCAGGGGGTCGTAGCCTCCTTCCAATTGGAATTGGTAAATAGGGTTTTGTAGCATCCTTTCAGTCGTAGTTGATAAACCAGGGGGTCGTAGCCTCCTTCCAATTGGTATTGGTATTGGTAAAAAGGGTGTAATACCATCCTTGTCTGTAGCAGTAGGAAAAATTATTTGTAAATAAATTTTTTGTAGTAATAGGACGTATTGGTGGTTTAGCCTATTGGGATTCAACGTTAAAATTGTGTTTTGTGTATTCTTGTTGTTATGTGTTTTAATGTTAAATTTAATAAGTGGTTAAATTAAGTAAAAAGATAAGAATACTGATTCACCTCCCCCTCTTAGTATTGACCAATAAACCAAAAATTGGTATCAGAGCGGGTTAATTCAACACAGTTTAACCACTGGAAGGTAGATCCTTTATATAAACACCATGGATAAACAAGAAGGCTTGCCCACTAACAAACCTCCACTATTTACAGAAGAAAACTATGCATATTGGAGTGTAAGAATGAGTTGTCATCTAATGTCTCTGGGATGGAAGGTTTGGGAAGCAACTGAAAAAGAACATAACATAGGAAACCTATAACCTACAGACACACTTGAACTAGGTGAATATGAAGGCAATTCTAAAGCCATAAATTCAATCTTGAGTGGATTAACAAACACTGTGTTTACTAAGGTTATGCAATGCATATCTGCCAAACAATCCTGGGATACGTTGAAGATTATCTATGAAGCAGCATCTAAGGTCAAAGAATCCAAATTGCATACATATAAAGGTCAATTTGAAAGACTCAAAATGAGAGAAGAAGAGAATATTGGGGAATACCTTCTTCATGTAGATGAGGTGGCGTTGAAAGCTATACCGGTCGTTGTAGTATAGTGGTAAGTATTCCTGCCTGTCACGCGACTGACTTGGGTTCGATCCCCGACAAGGATGCTAGATGTTGAAAGCTAGGCTTTCACATCATTCAAGCATATATTATAGAGGGAGCCACTACCTCTTAAATGTCATCATAATTATATAATTATATAGTTTAAAGATATATTAACAAATGAGTAGTTGGAGCAGGTACAACTGCTCCAACCTCTCTCATAATGTATAAGTAAGCATCAAAGATGAATAGAAAGGTGGATTGGACGTACCTTCCCAATACTTGTTTTCGATGGCTGTGTATGAGCTTAATATATGCTTGAATTATGTGAAATCCTAGCTTTCAACATCTGGCATCGTTGCCTCTTTCATGCGGTCTAGGTGACAGCAGTAGCGCATGGAAGCTGGATTGAACCTGCAAAAGATCGTGAGGAGAAAGTATCTCTGCAAGAATCAAAGAAATTCTAACATGCTCTTGCTAATGCACTGATTGAAGACCAAGAAAAACCAAAAAACTGCAAGCAAAAGAATCCTGTAAGAAATGCTCAGAAATGATGATGCTGCGTGATGTTGTTGTAAAGATAATCATTCAATATTCTAGTTGACGACTAGAGGAATGTGGATGGGATGACTAGATGAGAGAAATATTCAAAGTTTGGATGTGTTGATTACTTAATGCACTCATTTACTCGTCGACTAGATACAACATGTAGGAGGACTGAACGTGTAACGAGGACCGCTGGTTACTTTTCTATATTAGTAAATAATTATTGTTATTTGAAGAAAACGTTTTATAGGTCATTTAATGTTTTATTTGTTAATATTGGTTGACGATTTGTGTGAATAAGGATATGAAAAAATAAATTTGATGCAAAAATATAGTTCACAGCCATATCGCCTTTTCAGCGAAAGCGCCCAACAACGCTTGCAATGCGTTTCAGGCAGCGGCGAGGATGTTTTTCTTAGAGGGCGTCCCCAGGAAACTACACCCTCGATGTCTATGTAGAATGCACTCACATGATGGATAGGCTGATGCTTGCTCAGGCTCAGGAATGATTCTACAACCAACTAATTTGCAATGGGATGTACCCCAATTCCCATTGTTCCCAGGTTGCCAGGAACTTGATTACCAATTTGGTTGATGTATTAATGCATTGACCCCGTCGGTTTGGTCGAACCTCTGTTCATGAAAAAGTATGAATGAATTGATATTGGCACATCTGACTAAGTGCACGACGGATGTCGAATTGACTTTATTCATGAGAATGTTGTATAGAAGCGAAGCGCTCCCGAGGGCCAATTTGGTCAATCTTTTTCCTGGAAGAGACAGAGGAGGAGTGCAAGCTGAGTTTGTCAACTGGCATTCATTGGATTTCATCAACTAAGGAAGCGCACTTTTATATTTCCCATTGATTAGCAGAGAATGAGTTTGAATATGCAATTTAGTGTTGAACCAACTACCACCATGCGCGCATCCATCGACTAACCAACTATTGGTTAAATCTATCATTGGTCAACCACCGATGTAATCGACGGATCATCAATTAAAAATTACTCATGAACAGGCTAAATACACAAGACAATGGAGTTGTGAAGGTGTCGATCCTTACTAGTGATGATTATAATGATGTTGTGAGTGTCGACCAAAGAGATTGTCGACTAAATAGACTATCGACTGAACAGACCATCGATTGCTTGTCGTATGTAGTCATCGACCAGCCAACGACTAGCACACTTGGCGATCGACTCAACCACCCTTGTCAACAAAGACTCACCCATGCGACAACGCTATCAGTCACCATCAACCAGAGCAGCCTCAATGTCAAATATGGTTATATACCCTCGGCTTGTTTCTTTTGGCACTTTTCGTTCGAGTTTAAAATGATATATGGTGTTTAATAAATGGTTGATTGTGTCCAAGAAAGGTCGATTGTCATATTCTTGCACATAAATGAACCAGGTTGATTGTCGATGTTCTAATATGGTCGATGATATATTTTTGAGGCTATCAAATGGATAGGCCGTCAAATGTAGTCATTTGGTCGAATCTATAAAATTTGGCCGATGTCCATTCTAGTCAAGATCGACTACTTGTCGATTGTGTAAAGTGAAAAACATGTCGGTTGAGTCAGGTTGATGGAAGCATGTCGGTTGAGTCATGTCGATGGAAACATGTCGGTTGAGTAAGGTCGATGGAAACATGCCGGTTGAGTTTTTACAAGTATGTCGGTTGTGTAAAATGAAAAACATGTCGGGTTGGTCGTGTCTTCAGTTTGGTCGATTTGGATAAATATTCATGTTTGTAAAGTAAAAGCATATATTCGATGATAAAGTGGCTGAGTTAGTCGGTAATCAAATGTAGACAGTCATCATACTATGGTCGATATATTAGTATTATTGTGGTTGAGTATTATGGTCTAGGTTGTCAAAGTTTATTTTGTAAGTTATTATGTTAGAGGGGGTTAAACGTGAGTCTTTCGAGGAAGGAGATCCCCTCTACAAATGTAAATCAATTCAATCTCTAGTTGACTTAGTAAATCATGTCAATTCAAGTCAAGTCAGTTATCCATTATCAATAGCAGTCGACATCAACTGCAAGCAATGAAAACTTTACAAACTTGATGGAAATTTAAACTCTCATGACAGAAGAAGATGACGAAGATGCATTCAAGTAGATATCATTCTCCTACACAACAAAGCGCTCCAATGAGACATGATGACTATGTCCCCCTTAGTATCAAAATGATAAAACTGTTCTTGGGTTGTGACCTCAGAAATCCAAAGACAGAGAAATGACATAGAAAGTCGAAGAGCCAAAAGGCCCCGCATGCCTGAACCAATGAAGATGTCGGTCAGATGATCCAGGGTGAGGCTTTAAACTAAAAGACCTTGTTACGGAAGAAGATGGTTTCCTGCCTTTGTAAGAGGATGAGACTTCAATGGACTACTGCTAGATTGAAGATGGAGCCTGAAGACTAACCAGTCACAGTAGAGACTTGTACACATGCATTTTCCTATCAAGCTGGCGACTATTGTGACTGATTTACCTATTCATATTGGTATGCATGGTTGATGCATAGTGGGGACTACTTCAGCAGTAGCAGAGACCCAGGATGTTGATGCATATTTCTTTGTTCTCTTTGGGACGAAGAAATGTTTTTTTTGTGGGGGAGATGTAGAGGGGGCCACTACCTCTTAAATTTCATCATAATTATATAATTATATATTTTAAATATATATTAACAAATGAGTAGTTGGAGTGGGTACAACCGCTCCAACCTCTCTCATAATGTATAAGTAAGAATAAAATATGAATAGAAAGGTGGATTGGAAATCCCTTCCCAATACTTGTTTTTGATGGCTGTGTATGAGCTTAATATATGCTTGAATGATGTGAAAGCCTAGCTTTAAACATATGTTAAGCTCATACAAAACCATTAAAACAAGTATTGGGAAGGGATGTCCAATCCACCTTTCTATTCATCTTTGATGCTTACTTATACATTATGAGAGAGGTTGGATCGGTTGTACCTGCTCCAACTAATCATTTGTTAATATATCTTTAAACTATACAATTATATAATTATGATGACATTTAATAGGTAGTGTCCCCCTCTACAGGTGGTTAATGCTATTAGAGGTCTTGGAGGAAAATTGAAAGAAAAAGTAGTAAGCAAGATACTAAGAAAATTACCAATGAGATATGATTCAAAGGTTTCCACCCTAGAGGAATGGGATGACCTTAAAAAGGTGACAATAGATGAGTTGCATGGAATTCTCACTGCTTATGAGATGAGAACTAGACAGAATAAAAACTCGAAGAAAGAAGTAGCGTTTAAAGTCATGTCCAAAAATCAATCAAAAAATCTAGATGATGAGGAATCCCTCTTTGTAAGTAGACTTAATAAAGGCACTGGGAAATACAAAGGTAAACTACACTTGAAATGTTTTAACTGTGGAAGGATTGGACAAGTTTCCCATAAGTGTTCCTACCCAAAACAAGAGGAGAGTGACCATGAAAAATCATGTTGTCATAAGGGTAGAAAGAAGTATAAAGAGAAAAATAAGAACTTCTATTCCAAAGAAGAAAGTGAAGATGAGGAAATGAATGAAGATAATGGAATCTTGTTTTTTAGGAACATCAAACTCAGATGAGGAATCATAAGCGGACATAGAAGCTGAATACATGGATGCTGTAGATGAAACTGAAAGATGTTGGAAAAAAAAGTTTTGAAAGAGAAACTATCTAAATACCAAGAAGAGACAAATCAGATTATTACTAATTTAAGAAACCAACTTCAAGAGACCAAGAAGAGTGAGGAAGATCTAATAGTTCTTCTTAGGAAGAGAATTCAAGATTCTGAAAAACTTGAGAAAGAAATTGCTCGACTTAGAGAAGGAGTTGATGGGGAATCCATTAAATCAAAGTTTGAGAACAACACAAGGATTCTAGATGACATTCTGAGTAGCCAAATACCATCAAGTGATAGGTCTGGTTTGGGGTTCATTAAATAGAAGAATCCACAGAGTTCCGCAATCACTAATTACAGAAGAAGTACTAAGAGCTATGCTGAAGTACTGAAGAGTCCCGTTAAAAAGGAAAAGTGAAAAGAACATGATTTATCCTTTCATGACAAAGACATAACTCATGAGGAGCCCAAGAGACTAGTAATAAATATAAATCAGAAAATATTTCTGGGTCATTGTTATTCCTATAATAATTTTGGTCATAAAGCCCTGAAATGCAAGGCTTATGAAAACGTTCATGAGTACAAGAAGGATGAAATTAAAAATCCGAAGGTAAGGAATCATAACCAATTTAGACTTCTCCAAAGGTTTGATATAGAGTGTTACAAATATAATAAATTTGGACACTTAGCTAGAAATTGTAAACTAAAATGTGATGCTCCAGTGGAAGTTCAGAGACAGTGGAATACAATGGTAGTTAGGGAATGGAGAGACCAAATACCTCCTACGAATAAAGAAAAAATTCATGGTTATTTTCATTGCTGTCATAAGTTTGGTCACAAGATGGCTAACTGTAGAGTCAGAGGAGAAAATCAAAGGATGAAAAGGAAACAAGACACCAATGCAGGGCATGGTGAAGGACAAGCAAATAGTACTATTAATATTGTCTATTGATCTAGGAACAAAGAATCAATCTCATCAAGAATTAATCAACAAATAACTCATGAAATGGTGTAATCGGTCTACAGGAATAGTAGCTGCTTTGTATTCACATAAAGAATGAATGATTACAATTACAATGACATGCTACAAGCATGAATGAAGAGACAATTCGAATTCCTTAGGAGGTCATTCGAATTGAATGAGTGAGTCTAGCTTAATTGACTGTAAGCCATGGTTCACACTCAGTTAACCACTGACCAGAGCTCTAATTGACTCAACTAACCCTAACTGAAGTCGAAGTGTAATAAATGACCGAGTCTCAATTGAAAGAGATCAAACACATGTCACAACTCACCAACCATCAAGAGGTAGCACTACACTGACTCCAATGAACCCCGATGAGGTTAACTGAAGTTGAATTGCACATAAGAAGTTGGTGGAGGCGCCCCTATTGACTCCAGTTCATTAAATATTCATTAAATAATATATTTAATTAGAGGAGGCACCTTAACTAACTTGTTTAACTAATTGTAACCACCAGTTAGCAATTAGGTGCATTAATATCACTCAGATCACCCTCAGAGTGCTCCAGTTAGCCTCCCCAAATGTAGGAGAAGGATAAGTTAGGCTCCTTGATTGAAGGTAGGCATAGGTGTTACTGGATGATGTCAATTAATGCTCCGCTGATGTCAATTATACTTAGGATAGTGGTTTAACTAGGCCAATTTGACCAAAAAGAGCGTGTATGGTGGTAAATGTCTCCAACACCCCCCCTTAAGCTATGCTAAGGAAGAGTTAGAAAACAAAGATGCATAAAAATTCCAGGGCCCTGGAAACTAAGGCCATAGGTCACCCTGTACAATGTTGAAACTGAAACAATGCTCAAAATAATCTAAGTGAGGAAAAGAGGTAAAACCCAGTGGGAAAACCCCCCCCTCAAGCTGAACACTAAAAGTAGTCTGAATCACCCTGATGAACTCACCCCCAATAGTGAATGGAGGTAAGTGAACTTATTTTCTGAAAATCTCTTGGTGAAGATGTTTGCAATCTGCTCATCAGTCGGGCAGTATTGCAGAATGATAGTCTTGTCATGCACTAGCTCCCTGATATAGTGCATGTGGATCTCTACATGCTTGGTCCTTTGCCTGGTAACATGATCCATGGATATCTTAATAGCACTTTGATTGTCACAAAAGAGGACAGTGGACAAAGTACTACCAATATCAAACTCTGAAAGAATGCCTTGCAACCAAACTGCTTGGATGCAAGCATTCACCGCTCCTCGATACTCGGCCTCTGCTGAAGATAGTGCAATGGCAGCCTGATTTTTGCTTGAACAGAAAATGGGTCCACCACCAAAGATGAATACATATCCAGAAGTAGAATTTCGATTAATAGAATCACCTGCCCAATCGGAATCTGTGTATCCAACCAGCTCTAGTTCGGAGTCTGCAGCATAGTGAATGTCGTAGGTCCTAGTTCCTTGAATATACTGGAGGATCCTCTTGGCTGCCTACCAATGAATATCATGAGCCTTATGCATGTATATTGATACAAAATTCACAGCATAACAAATATCAGGCCTA
>LPNX010063184.1:466605-479709 GCA_001517045.1 Pseudotsuga menziesii | reverse complement strand
CAATCAGCTGTCGATAGATAGTGCAGTCCATGGGAGGTGTGCTTTTTCCTTCTTCAAGGCTGATCCCTGAAAGGAAAGGGAATGGTGTAGGCCTACAATCATCCATGTTAAAATTTAATAACAGGTCTGAAATTTATTTGGACTAAGTAACCATAATCCCATCAGAATTTTGCTCAATTTCGAGCCCCAAAAATTGTTTTAGAAGCCCCAAATCACTCATTTCAAAGGCATTGTGGAGAGCAGTTTTGATGGCTGAAATGGAGGCATCTATGCTACCTGTGATCAGTAAGTCATCAAAATATAAAACAATGATAATTATATGACCATCATACTACTGTAAATACACATTTGGATCTGATCTACATCTCTGAAAGTTTTGCGAGAAAAGGAAGGCATCCATCTTGGAATACCACTCTCTTGGGGCCTTTTTTAACCCGTATAGTGACTTCTTTAGCTTGCAAACCAAAATGTATCATCGATGTAGCCCTCAGGATGATACATGTATATCTCTTCATGAATATCTCCATGCAGAAATGTTGACTTAACATCCATGTGATGCACTTCACAGTGCTTGGATGCTGAAATTGCCAAAACAAGGTGGATGGAGTCCATTTTTGCAACTGGTGCAAAGGTCTCATGGTAGTCCACTCCTTGGACCTGAGAGAAACATTTTGCTACCAGAATTGCCTTATATTTTTAGGTGCTTCCATCAGCAGTAACCTTGGTCTAAAACACCCACTTGCATTGAACCAATTTCCTTCCAGGAGGAAGAGAAACTAGCTCCCAAGTAGTGTTTTTTTGAAGAGAATTCATCTCTTCATCCATGGCAACTTGCCATCTTGGATCCTTCCGAGCATGATAGTAGGATTTTGGATCTGAAATAATCATCAAATAGAAATTTTTGGACAGCAAATTATTAGGACAAGAGAGCGCAATACCTGCTCTTTGGAAATCAGACCAGGTTCTCCTTTGATCATCCAGATTTCCAATGTTGTCTCTTGCGGAGGAGAGTGTCTATCGGGCCCATGTAGGAAGATGATTTTGCACTTCAGGTTCTGATTCATCATATGATGATTGCTGCACATTGATATAAGAAATTAGAGGATCCAAATCAGGGTCGTCACCCCCAATTTCATCATCCAAATATTCAGTAGAATAGGAAGAAAATTCAGCAGTTTTCTCCTTCACTAGTTCCACCTCCCGAAGAGGCTCATCAAACTTGACACTTATCTCGATGATGATATTTTTGGTCTTGATATATAGAAGCTTTAACCCTTTAGATTCATCAAGATACCCAATAAACAGACATTCTATGCTTTGTGGTTGCAAAGCCCTTCTTTTATCAAGTGGAATCTGGGCCCATGCAGTGGACCCAAACACCTGTGGGTTTGACACATCCGGATTGTGTCCGAAGTATGCTTTGAAAGGGGTATTTCCTTTCATAGATGAGTGTGGCACCCTGTTCTAAATGTATTCTGTAGCATGCATGGCCTCAGCCCACAAATTTGTAGAAACCTTCTTAGATTCCAACATACAGGTGGTCATCTCCTTGAGAGACCGATTCTTCCTTTCTGCTACTCCGTTATGCCGTGGAGTGTAGGGAATTGAAGGTTGGACCTGAATACCACTTTGGGAGCATATGTACAAAAAAAAATTACTAACATACTCCGCTTCATGATCAGATATCAAGATATTGATCTTAAGCCCAGAGGCATTTTCGATCAAGGCCTTCAATTCAGAAATTTTTTCACATACTTCTGATTTCTTTTTGAGAAAGAAAACCCATGTATACCTTGAAAAATAATCAATAAAAGTAATAATATACCTTGATCCATTCATGGATGTGATAGGAATCGGACCACTGATATCAGAATGTATCATCCCCAATATGCATGTAGCTCGATTTGCCTTCCCTCGATCGAATTTGTGCTCAGGGTGTTTTCCAATCACACAACCCTTGCAAATTCCCGTGGTTGCCTTGATGATCAGGAGGCCTTCAACCATGGATTTTTTCTGTAATTGCTGCAAATATTTGAAATTAAGATGGCCAAGCCTCTCATGCCACAGCCTACTAACTTCATTCCCATGAGTTAGCGGAGCGGTGGGCTTTGCATCCGCAACAAAGTGAGAGAACTCATAGGCTTTTGCATGATGATTTGCAAGGCCTTTAGCAAATGAGTTTCCTGGATGCAATTTCTGTTATCTCAACATCATTTGGGCTGAAAGAAAATCTCTTAGGCACTCCAGTATGTGTGATCTGATAGACACTAAGGATATTTGATGCCAGAGATGGTATATACAATACATTTGAAAAGAAACCATTTTCAAGATCAACCGTACCTTGTCCTTCTGAAATGATGGTGGAGTCATCTCCCATGTAGATGGGGATGGATTTGCCGGTCTCCAAGGATGAAAATGAGTCTTTTTCAGCCATCATGTGGTTCAAAGCTCTTGAATCAATCAAGAGTGCTTTGGACTTCGAAGTTCTTTCCATGATGGCATGACCTTTTTTCATGCTGTGGTTCCCGATCATGCTGATCTCTCCTCCGAAAACTTTTAGGAAGATTGATGTGATTCCTCTCAAGGAGAGAGGTAGCTTCATCAAGCTTCTTCTTCATGCAGGCATGTTTAGGGTGGAACCCCTTCCTACAATAAGAACACTTGAATTTTTCCTTGCCATGGTGCCCTTTTTCTTTGTTCTTCCTTGAGCCGGAAGACTCATCATGCTGCTGATTTTCAACTCTAGGTTTAGGAGCATCAGATTTAGTTTTTGGATTTTTCTGCTGCTTTCCTTTATCCTTCATATATTTGGGCCTCGAGACACGAAGGGCTTGATCACGGGAAGATATGATGATCCCCATATGGACAAGCTTGTCATGTTCACATGTTAGGGATTCAATGAAGGCATTGAGTGTAGGCATCTTCCATCCAGGGGTTGTGAGCTTCCTCGCACGGAATGTAGAAAAAAAAACTAAATAATCAGCCCCAAGTTTGGAGAGTATGGTGAGGATGAGCTGATCATCCTCCTTCTCCACTTTGCATTTCTTCAAGATTAAAATAGTATGCTTGAACTTTGTGAAGAAATCATTCAGAGTCTTGAAGTTGGAGGGTTGGAGAGACATGAGTTCATTTTCAAGCTATTAAACCCTTAAGTCATCATGATTTTTGTATAGAGTCTCCAATTTGTCCCATATTTCTTTCAGAGTCTTCAATCCTATAAGATGGAAGAGAAGGTCTCGGGAAATAGAGAGGCACAAGAAAATGAAGGCTTCATCCTTCTTGTTCAAGAATCTTGATTTTTCTATGGTGGATCCAGGCTCAACTTCAGTGTCCATGGTGACTCTTAAAAGTCCTCTGGAGTGCAGCTGAATCTCCATATCACCTTTCCATGAGTGGAAATTGTATGGAGTCAAGAGATCTACTGAGGAGGCCACCTGGATGTGTTGGAGTGAATGCTCCACCTGTAGAAACCTGAAAATTAAAACAAAAAGGGCAATGTAAGGTCATACAGCCTACACATTTTAGGCTTTCATCACACCCAGCACAATCAATCAAGTAAGCTTGATCAACAAGTTCTTTACTTGGGGTATTAAATGGTAAGCCTTAGCTTCTGGTGCAGTGTTGGATTTTTGAGCTATTACTCAATTTTCATGTAGAAATCTATCAAAAAGCTTGTTTTTGAGAGATAGAGCTTCATCCCACCGTAAGCTCTGATACCGTATTAATCTTGTCTATTGATCTAGGAACAAGGAATCAATCTCATCAAGAATTAATCAACAAATAACTCATGAAATGGTGTAATTGGTCTACAGGAATAGTAGCTGCTCTGTATTCACATAAAGAATGAATGATTATAATTACAATGACATGCTACAAGCATGAATGAAGAGACAATTCGAATTCCTTAGGAGGTCATTCAAATTGAATGAGTGAGTCTAGCTTAACTGACTGTAAGCCATGGTTCACACTCAGTTAACCACTGACCAAAACCCTAATTGACTCAACTAACCCTAACTGAAGTTAGAGTGCAATAAATGACTGAGTCTCAACTAAAAGAGATCAAACACATGTCACAACTCACCAACCATCAAGAGGTAGCACTACAGTGACTCCAATGAACCCCAATGACGTTAACTGAAGTTGAACTGCACATCAGAAGTTGGTGGAGGCGCCCCTATTGACTCCAGTTCATTAAATAATCATTAAATAATATATTTAATGAGAGGAGGTGCCTTAACTGACTTGTTTAACTGATTGTAACCACCAATTAGCAATTAGGTGTATTAATATCACTCACATCACCCCCGGAGTGCTCCAGTTAGCCTCCCCGAATGTAGGAGAAGGCTAAGTTAGCCTCCTTGACTGAAGGTAGGCATGGGTGTGACTAGATGATGTCAATTAATGCTCCACTGATGTCAATTAATGTTAATTATGCTTAAGATAGTGGTTTAACTAGGCCAATTTGACCAAAAAGAGTGTGTATGGTGGTAAATGTCTCCAACAAGGACACCTCCTGAAAAGGTGTGGATTAAAGAATTAGAAGCTTCAGAAGAAACATAAATTTCAGTCATTAATGAAGTCTCTGTAGTTGATATTGAGAATAATGAGGTCACAGATAAAAATGACACTCATCATGAGGGAAAGCTACTTAGTGATGTAGAAGAATACACTGATAAAGATGAAGGTGATGTAGAAGGATATAGTGATGACTGCGGGATCCTTTTGTAAAAACGTATCTCATGATTTAAAAAAGGAAACCCTGAAAATAACATTAGAAGGGATCTTATACTTAGGGGGAGATAAAGTCAGAAAATTCCAATTGGTATCTAGAAAAAAAACTCAATTGGTGTTTAATGTTGACAAAGGAAAAAGTTTGGGGTTATGAGTCTTTATGTTTGAGATAGTGAGACCAGAGAAACTATGTAATAAACTGAAGTAATCTCTATATTGAGGATCTGAAGTTACGGGTCTCTGAACAATTGATAATATAGATCTAAAATCCAAAAGAATCCAACAGTATATGCTAGGTTTTTATATGAAGATCTAAATGCACATGCTTAAGGAATTCTGGTAAAAGAAGAAGCTCGTTACATACAGGTAGGATAGACCATTAGATATGGCAGCAGGAACATAGTTTAAAAAAAAACATGTATCCTAGACCAGAAAATGAAAGAGTGTTGAAAAAATGCTGAGTGTAAACTATGTCACAAAAATGTTGACAAAGGAGAAGAAGTACAGTGACAGGGGAGTCCATGGATCTATCAGTTAAGCTATCATTCAAGAAAAATAAATTTTAAGTTAAATAATAATACATTGGTTAAATAACCAAGTGTTACGGAGAGAAATTCCTATGGCTTGGGGTGCCACAACAGACAGCTTGACTCCAGAAATCCATCCTTTCCAATATGCAATAGAAATTAAATGTCTAACACTAAAGGATCAAGTCTCGTACCTTATTCCGGACGGTTGAAGTAGATCCCCGTTGAGCTTTCCAACTTCAGCTTGAATTGGTAGATTACTTCCTCAACAACAAGTAAACAATACAAGCATTCTATATATCATTGTGTTAGATCTATTCTAGCATATATAATCAATAATGTATAAGCATTTGACATAATCCAATGGATAAAATATTCATTCAAACACACATTATTGGACAGGAAAAGATATTTCTATTAATATAAATCAGAGATTATAAGATACAACCTCTGACGGCATGTCTGCGAACCGGAGAAACTGAATCCCCCACTTGGGCCTCCACCACTTCAATCCTCCATCTCTTGATAGCAAGCTCACAATAAAAAGGCAAGCTTGGGAAGAACAAAAAAGTGCTCCAAGGGACAAAGGGATGCAGACTCAAGCATAAGTTCTGGCAACAATGGACCATAGTTTCTTTGCTCTCAATTCTCTCTTATGCCTTCAATGTACCAAGGGGTTCCTTATATAGCTTTTCAAAGGGGTAATAAAAGGTTGAATCTGAGCGATCTCAAGGCATAGGGAAGGATAGGAGTCAAGTGAGTCGGATCCATGTCAAGGAAAACTCCAAAAGGATTTGGATTTTGTACACATCCCGATGTACTCGGTTTTAGTGGTCAAACCCGCGTATATACGTGCTTATAGGTTTAAAATTTGCGTGTATCATTTTTCTCATGTTTTTAGGGATGGTCAAGGAAACATCAAAGGACAAAAAATGGTCCATGGGGTCTAAGGAGTCTGCAGCGGGACAGGGGAAGGCCATACAAAGTGTGATTCACCTGGAGTGGTGAAATCAGCTATAACAGATGCCCCCTAATGTATGAGGTCATAGGGGTCATACGATGGCTGAAATACATTATAAGTCCATCCCAGAAGTGGGGTGATGAAGGATCCCAAATGGAATACCAGCCACCCAATCAACATATTACGATAATACAACTCTGCACATAACTATAAATACATATAGCAGTCCCGGATACATAAGAGTACAATGGCCATGAATAGGCATGATACAAGATATCACATAAGTGGTCATCGCCACGTACAATATACATAGATCAGAATCTCCATGATGAAGATATACAAAGGACCATGATCTCTATTAAGTCATGAATTTGTTTTCATTAGTCTTATATTTTGTTTGTGTTTTGAAGCTTGCTTATTTGTCTACTTCTAGCAAATTTTGGTTTAGAGTGCAATTTTGGGTTTATGCCATTAGGTTTCCATCATTTTTGTTTTTTCTTATGTTCTGAAGGGTTCTATAGGATATATGTTGATTAAAGGTTTCATGAATAACACTAAGATCAAGGTTTATCACATAAACCTAATTTAAAGTTAAATTAGGGGTCAAATAGCACAAATTTTGATTTTTAAACTTTCTTGTAGCGCAACGGTTAAAATTTTGCACTGGTGCGCTACAAGAAAATTGTGAGTGCAAAATTTGTCAGTTTTTACACCAAATTCTCCAATGATTTCTCTCCTCGGATGACTAATCACATGTGTAGGCAGGTTTGATACATGTTTCATCAAGATAATCATGTAAACAGGTGTTGGCTATGACGAGAGGGAGATCATGGGAGTCAGAAGTAAAGGCATGGCAAATCATGACAGACAGTGGAATGAGGTGAGATTGATGGGAAAGAGGTTCTTGAGTTAAGCATTATGAAGCTGGTGGAGAAGTGGAATGAAGACACATTGCTAAAAATCGGGAATTGGTAGTTGAAGAAGGAATTTAGGGTTTCTCAGCGCGACAGTTGGAAGTAAGATGAAGACTTGAAGACACCTGGAGGGTTCAATTCAACATTCAGATAGTCCAAGAATCAAATTTTAACACCTTCAGCAAGCTGGGAGTAAGGTATTCCGCGTGACCTTGGTCATGGCCTGTTAAAATGGGGGTTTTTTCTATTAAGCCTTATAATGTTAAATTGTTAAAAGAAAACATAAACTCATGTATTCAACAAACTCCCAGTGGTGAGAGATCAGTCCAAAAGGTATAAATGAACATCTTTGATGTTAGTAAAGTTTAGCAACAGCTCTGTTAAAAATTTTGGTGCTCTGTTTGACCTAATTATCCAAGCTCAATACAAAACATTCCCTGCATTGATAATAGAACTGATTGCTAGAAAATTGAGGAAAAATAGCAAGGGAGAATTCAAAGGAGAACTGACTGTCAAAACTATGAAAACTTATGGAAAATAGGTTGTTAAGTCACTAATAGGTTCTGAAAATCACACAGAAGCATCATCAAGCCTGGGGAAAGCAGATGAAGAAGAGTGGGAAGACCAACAGGGCTGAACCCACTGAGCTGAATTGGATAGACAAATTTCCAGGATGTGCCGAACTTTTTGAGAATGCTGGATGGTTGAATTTTTTTAAAAGGATTGATGGATATAATACTGAAGTTTCTCACAAATTTTCTCAATGTTATAACAAAGATATAGTATCATTTGATACTATGAAGTTCAAATTAACTGTAGATTTGGTGGTTGAAGCAACAGGGGTCAAGAATGGAGGAGAGCTTTGGTTCAAAAAGGTGTCATTTACCTTCAATGCCCAAAGGTATCTATTGCCTGGCATTATTCCAGATTGGAGCAAGGGAGTGCTCATACATAATTTCAGAGCTGAATGGGTAGAGCCTATCAAGGTTCTACAAAGCTACATTACATGTGAAGGGAGGTATGCTTTTGTCTTCAAGTATCATTTTAGGTTTCTTCAACACCTTAGTGGTGAATCAAGGATGAATCTCCCTTTCTTCCTGCTAAAGAGCTTGAAAAAAATCTCCAGCAGGATCAAAGAACATCATGACGACACTGCACAGTCCATATTTCACCATGGATTGATCAAGCTTATTATCAGCAGTGTTCTGCAGAAAAAAGGAAAGACTTGGGATTACTTTCTCTTTTGGTCTGGATTCCAAAATAACTAGGAAGGACAGCCTACCAAAAAGCAGGTTGATTAGGGACAAACCCTAATTAGAAAATTAAGACAAAAGGTGAAGGCTGAAGATGATAAATATGTCAAGTTAGAGGAAGTGGCAGAACCTTCAAAAGGAGATTATGAATCTTAGCAACCTCTAGTTGACAGTGAAAACAAAAATTTTCTTTTTATTCACAAGGAAACCCAGCCCGTTCAAAATCAAGCACTAGTAGAAGCACTTATTGATGAAAAAATTGTTTCTACAGAGAAGGTTTCAGTAGAGGAAGAAAATACTAAGGTCCAACAACAAAGTCCAATCACCATCTTGTCTGAAGATGAAGCATTATTGTTGGAAGGGGATGAGTTGACTGTCAGTGCTAAAACAAGGGTTGGCACACAAAGGGAGTTCTACAGTCAGGAGGATAAGACAGTAATACCAAAGAGAAAGAAGATTAAAGTTAAAGAATTTGCCTCTATTATGCATCAAGGAAAAAGTTTAAATATGGTAGGAGAGTTTGCTCCAGGCTGGAGACCCAAAACTAGACCCAAAAACAAATTGAGGATAAACATGAAGAAGTTATTGAATCCTAAGTTGAAAACAGAAGGAATAACTATGATTGAAACTTCTTCCTTAGATGAAAAGTTCGAGTCTAGCAAGGGTGACAACAAAGGGAAAAAACCATTAAAGACAGAAGAAGAATCTAGCCTCACCGAGACAAAATTGTCTGCTGTGTTTTTGGAAATACGAGGTAAACTTTTGAAGGAACATCAAAAATATGAAGCAGAGATTTCTTATTCAGAAAAAATATATTAATGGATGAAAATGATCCCGCTGAAACAAATAATCAAGAAAATCCAAGTGTTCATGATACTTCCACAGAGCTGCTGCCTGAGGATGAGGAAATCTTCAGAAAGCTGAGCATCCCATGGCTGCCTAGTGAGCTACAAAGTACAACAGGAAGCAAGGCATTTGACTCAGAGAAGGAAAATTTGCAAAGAGCCATCAAGCAGTATAAACATCAAATAGAGTATATGCAAGAAACAAATGATGGTTTGATTACAGCTAATAGAAGACTCAGGGAAGGCCTAGAAGAGGTGAATGATCACTACCAAGAACTCATTGCAGTCTCCAAAGAGGCCTTAAAAAGGAAAATAAGTACAGATTTGTAGTTTGCAAGATTAAAATAGACTATCAGAAATCTACAACAACAGAATAAGGAGCTTACAAGAAGAATGACAGAGATGGAAGCTGAGCAGCAGAAAGCTAGGAGAAAGGCCCAAGCCTTAGAGGGGATAGCTTTGTTAGCAGAAGCTGCTAAAGATCTATGAGCATTGTTAGCAAAAACAGTTACTTTTTATTTTTGAAGAGTAGTTTATTTTTGTAATTATTATTTTGATAATACCCTATCGATGAGTAGGCTAAAAAAACAGTTAGGGTTTAGACTCTAATTGAATTTTGAAAAAACAGTATTTAGGAAGGTCACAAAGAGAACAAGGGGTTCAAATTTTGGATGGCTAGAGGAGGTCTCTTGACTTATTGATAAGCTAAGTACTTGACTCTCATGTGTATTTGATGAACTGATTATGAAATATATGCTCCATATTACCCTTCAGTTTGTTCTTTGGCTTCATTGTTAGCTTGTTTAGCTACACAATTGATAATTTCATTGCTGGTTTATAGTTTTTATGCTTGTAGTGCTTGTCAGTTGTGAATGAACTTCAATGTTATATTCTATTGGATACCTGGTTATTATATTATGCATCTCAGTTCTTATTTACTAGTGATTTAGTTCCTATTTGGGTTATGAATGTATTCCCTCTTGTCACCAAACCTCACAACCAGAAAATCCTTTCAAAAACCCTAAAAACCTAGTTTTGTTTGATTGAATATTTGAGATTGTGTTGGCTTGTTTCTTCGTAGTCTAGAAACAATTTCTGGCACAAACAATCTCCATAATGGCTGAAGATATATAATAGATCAAGATATCCATAGTGGCTGGAAATATCTGACATATACTGGAATCAAGTCACGAGAGCTGAAATCTCATGAACACTGGCATGATCAAGGAGGTAGCATATAAAAGATGCCACCAATCTGGAAAGTCTTCTACACAAACCGCTACGAGTACATGTCCTACTATGTGAATAGAGGTGTTGAGGTCGAACATAGTAGTCCATCATCTGATTACCGGTCATTAATGTATATCATTAACAGATGCGAGATCACCCACCGATAATGAAAATGGGAATCAAGGTACTAGAGTGCAAACTAACAAGTGTGAATAAATGTGTTGAGGTCAAACACTTGAGAGGATCCATCAATCAGGGGACATTGATGTATTCCCAAAGATTTTTGATGGCGAGAGAACCTACCACTGATGACTGCAAGTCTCAAGGCACTCAAAATGACTCTAGATTCCAATCCCAGATTAAATGATCTGAATTCGATGGGATGAAATCCGCTGGAAGGAGGGCATTAAGGAATCCCCCATCATCCAACATGAGGTACTCAGTAAAGCTGTATAATGTGGAAGGACTCAATCATAAGGTGCACGAACTAGTAACTGTACCAGGAATGACTGACATGCAAAGTCAAGAGAACTGAAGAATGGCCGACTCAGGATTCAACTTCCTTCGAACAAGAGCATAATGGTGTATGGTGACTGAATAAAGGCAGCATAGACTTGATATACAAACTGGGACATCTCTGCAACATAGGAGGCATCGACAGAGGCTCCATAGGGACTGGAAGCTTAACCAATCGGCGGGGATAAAATCAGATAAACGAGTACAGCTCCTAAAGTCAAACTATAACCCAACCAATGGATGTGATATACAGTGCTCTGTTCGAAGGCGACACGACTCGACAGCTGCCAAAGATAACATCTTTCCTAGTTTGGCTTTTTGGTTTTTTGATTTTTTTGGACTTTTTCAATTATTTAAAAAGCTTGAAAAAGAATAAAATGGCTCTATAGTTACAGACTAGGAGGTGTCACGTCCCCATCCATCAAACCGGCGAAGAGGACGCGATGAACATCAAAACAAAACCGGGCAAACCGCCCCATGAACATAGACAGAAATCAAATGCTAAAATTGGGAGCTTAAACAGGCATCATAAAAGGAATGCCAAGCATACAAGAATGCACAGATGCATAATCCTTTAATTATACAGTAGAAACAAACATACATTCCGGCATTGAGCATGTTCATCATTTCATATAATACAGTATATAAATTGCAGGGGTGAAGTAACCATCGGCACTTATCTTTCGATGAAGAACTCCGCAACCAGCTACATCACTACAACGTTCCACCCAACCATAGGCCAGCTTGCTCATCAAACTCTCAGCAACGCTGCCACCCCCGAGCTGGGCATGATTCCTCCGGAAAAAGGGACAATTGCAGGATTACACATAGCCAAGGGGACACAAAACAGTAGGGAAGCACTGTTGGGTTTATCAGGATGTCCACCAATTAGCCAAGCCAACGCAACCCAAAGGCCAACTACTGCATACACGCAACAACAATCCCTTCACAGCTCCTGTGAAGAAGCAAAGGCAACCAGGGATAATCCCAAACAGAAGATGAACACAGCTCAAGCCACAAGACAACACAGAGTTGTTCTTGGCCCTAACGTGGCCAAAACAACTCAGCCACAACACCCAAAACCAGGGCAATTCAACAGCCCAATTTCACAATAAAAACAGTGGCAACGATCCACAGCCCACAGTGGATAAGAAATAGAACTCTTGGCATAACCACGGGAGACTCGGCCAACGGGTTGGAAATCCACAGTGGCTCAAAACGGAATTGAACACCACATCCAACCAAACACAAGGAAAACAACAGTCCCAAAGCAGGGAAGAAGACGCAACCATCAAATGGGGAAAAAAATCAACAGCCATCCCAACATCTAGTCGCCTAGGAAAACCATGGGAGAACCCACACACAGTCTGAATGGGAAAAGAATCGGGCTCCCAACAGTCCCCAAACGTCTTGGGAAAAACACAATAACAACCCAATCTTGGGTTAAACCAACAGCAAGCAGAAAACATGGATTAAAGCCACGGTCATTCACCTACCAACAAAAATTGAGCTTCTTGATGTCGTTTCACCTGCTCGCTTCTCTGTGTGAGAAGGAACTTCCTGTGTGTGAGGGTGAGCAACAGGATGTGGAAACCACCGACCATGGTGAGAATGGAGTCGTGGGGAAGATGGAGGAATTGCTTGCCTCTTTACCCACGTTTTCTCCAGCAATAAATGCCCTCAGCCACTCAACCGCTCAGCCATAACTCCTCAACCACCAGCTGAAGCATTAAAGAGGTTGACAAGGTTGGATGAGACAAAAGGTGACAAACAACAAAGGTGGTGAAACAACAAAAGTGGCAAAACATGGGTTTTTCCCCCATAACCAAGGTTTGACATCCCCCACCCTTATCCTTTGGAACCATGCCCTTTTCATTCAACATTGCACTGCCGTAGCTGGTTGTGGTTTATTTTAATTGATGTGCGTGCTTACATGATGCCGAATTATAACGTGCCAAATAGCACGACATACCATCGGCAACTATCCCTATTGCCGAAACATGCAAAACCAAATCGATGGTGGGGCTTCTGCCTTGAGCTCCTCACCACGATTAATTACAATATATACATCATGCAAACGGGGTCAAAACCGGGGACATTACAGGAGGAGACGAGTGTCATAAGGGG